>MCJB01003153.1:5506-15884 GCA_002018475.1 Nicotiana obtusifolia
CAAAATAGGAGAGTGAGAGCAAAAACTAAGAGTGTAGCAACAAATAAGTTGCTAAGTGTGAGTAAGTTGTGAGATCAAAGTTGTTCTTGAGTTTTCAATAATAAAACTCTCAAGTTGTGAGCAACCGATTGTGTTCAATAACTCCGACCATCATTAATAGTTGGATTAATATTCTTAAAGCATAAGAAGGAAGGATAACGATAGTGTCACAGCCCAGGCCCACATGCGTGTATATTGTTCGCTTTGGGTTCCCACTGAATCCACAGTGGTACCTAGCCCCTCACGGTTTTGTTCCTACCCAGCCCAACACTGGGTAAAAGGCCTACACACATATAGTTCCCAAGCCCTACTAATAAGCCCAGAAACTCTCCCTCTCTTTTCCGATGTGGGATTCCTGTGATGCTACAGTTCCCCTGTGCTATAGTGAAGCTACAGTAGGACACTGTACGCCATTCACCCCACCAACAGAACACAACGACCTCGTTGTGGGTACCCACCCATCGTACTAGGCGAGAGTCGGCTCTAATACCAGCTGTCACAGCCCGGGCCCACATGCGTGTATATTGTCCGCTTTGGGTTCCCACTGAATCCACAGTGGTACCTAGCCCCTCACGGTTTTGTTCCTACCCAGCCCAACACTGGGTAAAAGGCCTACACACATATAGTTCCCAAGCCCTACTAATAAGCCCAGAAACTCTCCCTCTCTTTTCTGATGTGGGATTCCTGTGATGCTACAGTTCCCCTGTGCTACAGTGAAGCTACAGTAGGACACTGTACGCCATTCACCCCACCAACAGAACACAACGTCCTCGTTGTGGGTACCCACCCACCGTACTAGGCGAGAGTCGGCTCTGATACCAACTGTCACAGCCCGGGCCCATATGCGTGTATATGGTCCGATTCAGTGGGAACCCAAAGCGGACAATATACACGCATGTGGGCCCGGGCTGCTACAGTTGGTATCAGAGCCGACTCTCGCCTAGTACGATGGGTGGGTACCCACAACGAGGACGTTGTGTTCTGTTGGTGGGGTGAATAGCATACAGTGTCCTACTGTAGCTTCACCGTAGTACAGGGGAACTGTAGCATCACAGGAATCCCACATCGGAAAAGAGAGGGAGAGTTTCTGGGCTTATTAGTAGGGCTTGGGAACTATATGTGAGTAGGCCTTTTACCCAGTGTTGGGCTAGGTAGGAACAAAACCGTGAGGGGCTAGGTACCACTGTGGATTCAGTGGGAACCCAAAGCGGACAATATATACGCATGTGGGCCCGGGCTGTGACAGTTGGTAGCAGAGCCGACTCTCGCCTAGTACGATGGGTGGGTACCCACAATGAGGACGTTGTGTTCTGTTGGTAGGGTGAATGGCGTACAGTGTCCTACTGTAGCTTCACTGTAGCATAGGGGAACTGTAGCATCACAGGAATCCCACATCAGAAAAGAGAGGGAGAGTTTCTGGGCTTATTAGTAGGGCTTGGGAACTATATGTGTGTAGGCCTTTTACCCAGTGTTGGGCTGGGTAGGAACAAAACCGTGAGGGGCTAGGTACCACTGTGGATTCAGTGGGAACCCAAAGCGAACAATATACACGCATGTGGGCCTGGGCTGTGACACTATCGTTATCCTTCCTTCTTATGCTTTAAGAATATTAATCCAACTATTAATGATGGTCGGAGTTATTGAACACAATCGGTTGCTCACAACTTGAGAGTTTTATTATTGAAAACTCAAGAACAACTTTGATCTCACAACTTACTCACACTTAGCAACTTATTTGTTGCTACACTCTTAGTTTTTGCTCTCACTCTCCTATTTTGTTTTCTTTGTTCTTGCTTGGATGGTTTGGCAAATGAATTGCCTCCTATTTATACTACTTTTCTAGGGACTAACTAGCAAATAAAATTTATTATACAAGTCCCTCTATATTTATAAATTCGTCCCTAACCTAGAAGTTTCTTCCAACGACCTAGTTCTAGAATTTATCTAGATAAATCTTCTCTAGATTTTCTAGACATAATGCGAAGTATCTTTCTTCATAAAGCCTTGTGGTTGATCCATGAATATCTCCCGATCCAACTGCCAATGAAGGTATGCATTCTTCACATCCATCTGCCAAAGAGTCCAAGACTTACTAGCTGCCAGAACTAGTAATATACAAACTGTAGTAAGTTTTGCCACAGGGCTAAATGTCTCGTCATAGTCTAGTCCATACTCTTGAGAAAATCCCCAAGCTACCAGTCGAGCCTTGTACCGATCAATAGATTTGTCAGGTTGTCTTTTTAGTTTATAAACCCATTTGCATGATATGAGTTTTACATCCTTAGGCTTTTCCACTAAGTCCCAAGTCTGATTTTGCTTTAGGGTGAAAATTTCCTCCTCTATTGCCTTTCTCCATTCATTGCTCTTCGAAGGTAGTAGGTTCATTGACATTCTCGACTCCAGCAAGTGCATCATTTATATATTTAGGATTTGAAAATTTTTGTCGCGTAGACCTTCTCAGTTGAAGTTGCTCGACTTCATGGGATTTTTCTTGAAACTCCTCGAGGGTTTCATGAACTCCAGTTTTTCATGGACTCTTTTGCTTTCATTTTGGGGATGTCTCTTCTGCAGTCGACTCAAGTTCTGCACGTCTGCCTTCATTATCTTGTTTATTGATTTCTTGTCCTTCTTCTTCGAGTTTATCGTGCAACTTTTGCTCCAGTTCTCTTGAATCTGGTAGTGTGGCTTCATGGGACCACCATGATGATGCTTCATCAAATACCATATTTTTGGACACATGTGTTTTGTTTGTTGTTGGATCATAACATCTCCATCCGAAGTTATTGGTTTCTTCTATATACCCAATGTTGAATTATTTGTTATTTGATTTACTTTAGAGAAAGTTATGGGTGAGATAGTTGATGAAGAGGACATAACATCAGAGTTGCGTCAAATTTGTCAATATAGACTAAAAGAAAAACTTGTACTTTTTTCTTATCTAAGACATGGAGTTCAATTTAGAGAATGCGGCCCGATGTGATAATCGGTCATGGAAGCCAAAAGAGTTTGTAGACATGTAATTTTTGACCCACGCATTAGAATTACCTTTCATAGTCATGGTATTTTTAGAGTAATTATTTGAGCTTATTTCTGTATGAATTCACTTTATTATTAAATTTAATTCTATTTTTAGGCACAAAATTGAAAAAAAAAACACAAAGAAAATTGGAAAAGAAAAAAGAGAAGAAGAAAAAATGGTTTCATTTTTATTTAAATTAATATTAGGTATTCTAGAAAGACATACTACTTTCAATCTACTTTTTTATTTATATTCTAATATAATCCTTGAAAATACCAAAAATAGTTTCAACTTTCATTTTTAAGCTTTTATCTTTAATAATATTAATTCAATTAAAAGTTTTATATTTTGTAGGTATTTAAATTGGATTTTCAGCTTTGGTTTTTGCCCAATTTTGTAAATTTTGGAGCCCAATTCAAATAGAAGTCCAAAATTCAACAACCCAACCCAAATACCCGACCAGCCGACCCATCTGCTGCCCGCCCATCTCATTTCTTAATCCTAGCCCTTCATCTCTTCTCATCCGACGACCCACATTAATCCCCACCCACATATAAAACCCCTCTTATAACCCAAACCTAACCCTAAACCTTTCCCCTCCCACGCCGCTGCTCCCCTCGCCAAAAACTGAAAAATCCGGCGACGTGGTTTTGGTCCCCTACTCCTCTTCTCTTCCCTCCACGTGGCCTGACACATAACAAACTCTCACTCACCCGAACCTTCCATCATTTTTCTGCCTTTACTAATCACAAATCTGAATTCTTTTGGACAATTTTTAGACAATTGGAGGCCGTACGATTAATATTCTTTGATCCTAGACTTCCACTTGTCTAGATTTTGTCTATCCAAAAAGATTTTCGGATTATTTTCTTAGAGGATTTTCACCCATTTCTTGGAGAGGAAGAAGAGAACATTCTAGATTCTCTATATATAGTCCATCTCTCAGATTTTAGGGGGATATAGATTTTTTTTTTTGGATAATACAGAGTGAGAGGCTCGGAGAGAAAAGGATAGGGTTTCAAGAAAAGGTTCTTCAGTTTTTTCTTTCGAAATTTTCCTTCTCCTTATTATTCCAAAAACTCGAGAAAAAAAAATTCAATCGTCTTCTTTATGATTTCTGTTTTCACTTTATCACAAAGCTCGTCTGAATTTCATTGTTGCTCGAGGTTGGTGTTGCGTGGTATTGTATTATAGTCGAAGTGAGGTCTGTTCATGGTTTTCCGAGTTCGCGGTTCTTGTCGAGTTTTCGCTGTTCTTGCTTCATCTTGCTGTTGTTATTTGCCATTTCTGGTTCGAGTTGTAGTCACGCTGTAATCACTGAAATTTGAATATATCGGAAGGATCTGCTAAATGATTAATTGAAAGGCTTTGACAGGTTCTATCGTTATCCTTCCTTCTTATGCTTTAAGAATATTAATCCAAATATTAATGATGGTCGGAGTTGTTGAACACAATCGGTTGCTCACAAATTGAGAGTTTTATTATTGAAAACTCAAGAACAACTTTAATCTTACAACTTACTCACACTTAGCAACTTATTTGTTGCTACACTCTTATTTTTTGCTCTCACTCTCCTATTTTGTTTTCTTTGTTCTTGCTTGGATGGTTTGGCAAATGAATTGCCTCCTATTTATACTACTTTCCTAGGGACTAACTAGCAAATAAAATTTATTATACAAGTCCCTCTATATTTATAAATTAGTCCCTAACCTAGAAGTTTCTTCCAACTACCTAGTTCTAGAATTTATCTAGATAAATCTTCTCTAGATTTTCCAGACATAATGCGAAGTATTTTTGTTCATAAAGCTTTGTGGTTGATCCATGTATATCTCCCGATCGAACTGCCAATGAAGGAATGCATTCTTCACATCCATCTGCCAAAGAGTCCAAGACTTACTAGCTGCCAGAACTAGTAATATACGAACTGTAGTAAGTTTTGCCACAGGGCTAAATGTCTCGTCATAGTCTAGTCCATACTCTTGAGAAAATCCCCGAGCTACCAGTCGAGCCTTGTACCGATCAATATATTTGTCAGGTTCTCTTTTTAGTTTATAAACCCATTTGCATGATATGGGTTTTACATCCTTAGGCTTTTCCACTAAGTCCCAAGTCTGATTTTGCTTTAGGGCGAAAACTTCCTCCTCCATTGCCTTTCTCCATTCATTGCTCTTCGAAGGTAGTAGGTTCATTGACATTCTCGACTTCAGCAAGTGCATCATTTATATATTTAGGATTTGAAAATTTTTGTCGCGTAGACCTTCTCAGTTGAAGTTGCTCGACTTCATGGGATTCTTTTTGAAACTCCTCGAGGGTTTCATGAACTCCAGTTTGCCATGGACTCTTTTGCTTTCATTTTGGGGATGTCTCTTCTGCAGTCGACTCAAGTTCTGCACGTCTGCCTTCATTATCTTGTTTGTTGATTTCTTGTCCTTCTTCTTCGAGTTTATGGTGCAACTTTTGCTCCAGTTCTCTTAAATCTGGTAGTGTGGCTTCATGGGAACACCATGATGATGCTTCATCAAATACCATATTTCTGGACACATGTGTTTTGTTTGTTGTTGGATCACAACATCTCCATCCTTTTCTTTGCTCATCGTAGCCGACAAAGATGCACCTAATTGCTTTCTTATCAAACTTACTACGGAGATGGTCTGGAACGAACACATAGCATACGCATCCAAATACTCTGAAGTGACTTACATTGGGTGGCATCTTCTTCAGCTTCTCGAACGGCGAGATAAATCCTAATCTTGCTTGCGGCAGCTGGTTGATGATATGAGCAACGGGCTTCATGCATTCTGCCTAAAACCTTGCTGGTACATTCATACTGTGGAGCATACTTCTGCATATCTCCGCCAGATGTCTATTCTTCCGTTCTGCTACTCCATTCTGCTGTGGGGTGTTTGGACACGTCAATTGGCGCCTTATCTTATGCTCTTTGAGGTAATTGTTGAACTCGTGTGACGTGTACTCTCCCCCATTATCAGTACGAAGACATCTGATTTTCTTTCCAATATCATCCTCCACCATATGTTGGAACTCCTTAAACTTTTCAAATACTTCAGACTTCTCTTTCAAGAAATATACCCACACAAACCTTGAGAAGTCATCGATGAATGTTACCATATATCGGTAACTGCTGATGGAAGGCTGCTTAATTGGACCAAGTACGTCTGAGTGTACCAGCTCCAATGGCTCCTTAGCTTGATATTTGGATTCTTGATAGGGCAGTTGATGTGCTTTCCCGTAGTGGCATCCAGCACAAACAGTGTCTCCTCTGATCTCGAGTTTGGGGGGACCTTTTAACTTAAACTGCTGCATTATGATCTTCAATTTACTATAACTCACGTGCCCAAGACGTGCATGCCATAGGTCAGCAGTCTCATTACTCCGAGTCTTGTCTACGTAGGCTGTTTCTGCTGACATCACGTAGATAGACTCTACTCTTTTACCTTGCATCATTGGTGGACTGGTAACTTTTAGGTTTCGGTATATATTCACATCGTCCGGCCCGAACACGATGTAGTTGCCTGAAGATGTTAGTTGCGATACAGACAAAAGGTTTTTCTTCATATCTGGAACGTGGTAGACATTCTGAAGTTGTATTTGTCTTGAGCTAGAAAGAGGCACTAACAATGTCTTGCCAATGTGAGTTATATGCATTCTTGAATTATTTGCAGTCACCACTACTCGTCCGCCTTTATATTCGCTTATGTCCGACAACTTCTTCTCGTCACCGGTCATATGATTGGAGCACCCAGAATCAACAATCCTATCATGTTCATAATCGACTAACTTTTCACTTACAGTTGCAAGTGCTAATTCTGTTGTTGTCTCGATAGAGTGCTTGGCGCATGAGTCTTCTTGTATCATGCTTTCATCAACCGCGTAAGAGGTCTCCAAATCCAAAACTTCTTCCTTGTATTCTTTATTTTGGATATGGGTGGCTACATTACTTTCAATTTTCTTGTACCTGCAATCTCGAGCGTAGTGTCCCTTCTTTCCACAGGTGTAGCACTTGCCATCTTGTCGATTGTTAGAGCCTTGGTTTGCACGCTTGTCGGGTCGTCGGCTTTGTTCTCCCCCTGGCTGAGAGATTCTCTCTTAACCATGTCTTTGGTAACCTTGCCTGTTGAATGGTTTACTGCCTCTTCTACCTCGAGCGTTATATTTTTGCCCTTTATTAAAGAGCGCACTTTCTTCACCCTTTATATTAAGACTTGATAATGGCTTCTCCAAGTCTTCTTCGTTGGCCAATAAATTTTCCAACTCTGATAAAGTTGGTTCAGTGGCCCATCCACGTGTGGCTGTGATGATCCCTTTATATTCCGGCTTTAGGCCATGAATGATAATTCTCTTCATTCTTGCTTCCTTGATAGCATTTTCAGGATCCAACTTCGATATCTCATCACACAAAGATTTAACCTTTGTGAAATATTGGTTGATGGACATATCCCGTTGCGAAATCGACAAAAGCTCATTTTCAAGCCTTTGTAATCTCGCATAATTTTTCTTTGTAAATATTGTTGCCAACATGTCCCAAGCTTCTTTGGGAGTTTTGGCGTTCTTGATTCGCCGCAAGAACTCATCATCCACCGAGACCGTGAGAGCATACATAGCCTTTCCAGCCTTGACATTCCAGCTTTTTGCTGCTTCAACATCTTTTGGTGCCTCAACATCTGAGCCACCAACGATTTCCCATAGCTCCTGACTGATGAAATAATATTTCATCCTTGTGCTCCACGAACCATAGTTGCTAGCATTGGGTTTCTCAACGCTATTGAGAGAACTTATTAAATCCGCCATAAATTCGACCTAGTGAGTTGTTGCTGAAAGACCTTTTCTTGAATTACGGCCGCTCTTGATCGACCCGCTCTGATACAATTTGTTGAACACAATCGGTTGCTCACAACTTGAGAGTTTTATTATTGAAAAATCAAGAACAACTTTGATCTTACAACTTACTCACACTTAGCAACTTATTTGTTACTACACTCTTATTTTTTGCTCTCACTCTCCTATTTTGTTTTCTTTGTTCTTGCTTGGATGGTTTGGCAAATGAATTGCCTCCTATTTATACTACTTTCCTAGGAACTAACTAGCAAATAAAATTTATTATACAAGTCCCTCTATATTTATAAATTAGTCCCTAACCTAGAAGTTTCTTCCAACTACCTAGTTCTAGAATTTATCTAGATAAATCTTCTCTAGATTTTTCTCCTTGAATTTTTTTTTTATCTTTACATTATCTAGAAGACTTCTAGAATTCTCTCCCAAAAAATCTTCAAATAAAGTTTGTATTTCTTAAATAATTTAACAGGAGTTTGTTAGTTCATTATGGTTTAATGTGTGTTATTCATACTGTTGGTTCTTCTTTAGTTTCTTTTGATGAGTTGTCTTTTGAAGTTTGAATTGTACAGAAGATAATCAATTTTAAAGTTAACCATTGCATTAGATGCATCAATATGGTTAATAGAAAACTAATTGAACAAAGATCATGAAGTCATACATGTTCCTGATGTAAGTAATGTGAGTGAATTTCCCAATAATATCATGATAAAAACAAGATAATCAAACTAGGGCATAATAATACGCCTATTGCCGTCAGTTAAGTTGGAGAAATAGGAAACAAAAATAGATAAAAAATTCCGAATAGTCCCAGCAGATTTAAGTCCTAAAAAGAGGTTTTTGGTGTGTGATTTTTTTTTTCGTAATTAGGCGTTCTTTGAAATAGTGTAGTAGCCATATTAGTAAGGTCTTGATTTTTCTTTGAATAATTTATTCCTCAATTCCAAGTGATAGAATATTGTTTATGATAAAATGGATTAGGTACTTAAAAAAAGGTGAAGTTTTCTACTGTATGTTTTGCTCATGTTTCTTTCATAGTTTTAAAAGCTTATCCATATAGCATTTAGTTAAAGATTATCCTTAGTTCTTCTTAATTCCTTGTAGAGCCAGATTATACATGTTTGAAAAGAATTCAAGTGACCCATTTGATTAGCGTCCAAAATCAATGATAAGTTATTAGCTTGCACCAATTAAGTTGGGTTGTCTAGGGAGTGTCTCATGGCTCTTATCATTTTTTTTTCCGCCTGCTTTTATTTTTAATTTTGTGTGCTCTTTGTTATCGTTCATATGCTACTAGTATTATGTGTTTTTTGGTTAGTAATTTTGTTTAATGTTTCCTTGTCTTTATTTGGTGTGGACCTTTTGACTAAATTCATGAATTGGGCCGTGGGAATGGGAAAAGATTGAGCCCGCTAGTACTTAATTAAATTACTTGCTTTAGGATTGAGTTCGGTCTAAATGCATGAAATTAAAGGAGAAGGAGCGTGAAAAGAATCCTGTTTATTTTTATATTTGAACTCCTCTTACTTAATCGGTAGTAACATGTTTAGGCCGACCACACTTGGATAGGCA
Organism: Nicotiana obtusifolia; assembly: GCA_002018475.1. Classification (NCBI taxonomy): domain Eukaryota; kingdom Viridiplantae; phylum Streptophyta; class Magnoliopsida; order Solanales; family Solanaceae; genus Nicotiana; species Nicotiana obtusifolia. The sequence continues at coordinate 14,985 of MCJB01003153.1, forward strand.
ATACTAGGACGTTTTATTAGTTTTGAGGCGAGAGGTCATTCCGTTAGTTAAATTAACCCGGGGAATGACTCGAAGGACTTGTGTATATTATATTCCGGGGAATGCCCCGAAGTATTTGTATTTGGAGGCCAGAAGTGAAACTCGTAGTATTTTAGTTTTAGCTCTATTTTCTTCTTTATTAGGTGGGAACGACCTCGAACCCCTTGTGTGTTTGTTTTTCCTTTCTATGTTTGTTTTTTATCTCAATTTGAATGTCTTAAAAGCCAACTAAATCGAATACGCAACTGTGACTTTCACGGGACTAGGGGAATGCCTAAAACCTTCTCCCAGAGTCAAATGAACCCCCTTTCCCAAATCTCTGGTGCTGACTTAGCTTTAAGTCCAAGTTTTTTTTAAAAAAAAAAAAAAAGAAAAAATATTTTTCCTAAAATGGTGGCCTGGCAAACCGGAATCAACTGCCAGGTGGCGACTCTGAGTTTTCCTTTTAAATTCCATCTTTGTCACTTTCAAAATTAAAAATCCTTTTCGAGTTTTACTAAGCCTTTTTATCCGTCAAAAGGGTTTAGTGAAGTTTTTGTTAAAAAAGAGGAGTGACATCTCTGACGACTCTGCTGGGGAATCTGCGGGTTTGAGCTAGTACATGATTTTGTTGGCTTTTAGAATGTTTGGTTGAGTTCTTTTTATGCTTTTTCATTAGCTTTACTTAATTTTTACTATGTTTTTATATTTTTATATTTTGTTATTTGCTAGTTGTTTATGTGTTTGCAATTTTTGCTTTATGTGTTTACTGCTTTATAACTGTCGTCATATGCATTACCTGGTCAATTCTTTCTGCAATAAGTCTCGGAGCACGAGTCGCGTGCACGAACTCTTTGTTGAGTCACCCTTAATTTAGGAGGG
>MCJB01003155.1:9537-19908 GCA_002018475.1 Nicotiana obtusifolia
GGGAGGGGACTAATAAAACTTGTCCGTCGGGCCAATAAGGCTCCATTCTCGAGCATCGACGAGGATCGGGACCGAGGCTGGTTGGGCCGATTTGTTCGAGTGTAGACCTCAAACTTAATCCTGACTGAGAAAATGCCATTTCCTGAGAAATGGAACATGAAGCATAAGTATAACCTTCCCGGGTTCGAGTCACGCTGGAGGGGAAGTGTGAAAACACTATAGATCCTCCTAATTTGAAGGAAAAAAAAAAAAAAAAAAACCTTGCCTTTAAGAATTTGTTTATCATTTCTCTTTTTCCCTTCTTTTTATCGATCTTTTGTGATGCAGCTATTGCTCGGATGGCGGATGCAGTTCCGCGACTCAAGGAGTGGTTCGAGGACATCATGTCGCAAAAAACCTATTCAGAGCGCGTCTAGCATGAGCTTTCAAAGGGCTGATGGAAGGCTTGTTCTCATGGTGAGATTTTTTCTTTAAGTTACATTCGACCTTATTTTCACGCTGTCTATTTCTAACTTGTTTTACTTCCCTTTTGTAGGTTTATCGAAAGACGGTGAAATGAGGCCTCCACCCGTTGATGACGATCTTTACATCGAGCCCTCTGCTTCGAAGCAAGATAAAGAGAAGAAAAGGAAAAAGGCTCCGATTTCTCCGGTCCCTAAGAAGAAGAGGCCAAAGAAAAGATTAGCGCGTAAGCCTAAGGAAAGTGCCAGCGGTCGAGCATTATCCCCCGACTCACTCCATCAATTGAGGGATGAGTCAGAGGGGGAAGGAGAATACTTCGATCTAGTAGCCAGTATGCCTTCACAGCTCGAAGGGCGAGGGGCCTCTGAACCAGGGGTAGGCGAAGTCGATTTTCATCATGTCGGGGAAGCCGAGGTGGAGGCAAGAGCTAAGGCTTCCCATGATGCGGGGAAAGTGCCACAGGAAGCACTTGGTCCGATAGAGATTGTCGAATCGCCCTCGTTCATAGAGTCAATGTTTAACAAGGCCCAAGTAGAAAAAGAATGCCCCATCGAGAGAGCCCATTGATCGAAAGACCCATTGAAATAAGCGGGCCTTCCTCAAGCTCGAAATTAGTCGATCGATTCCCTGCCCTGAGTGCATATCCTGATCGAAAACGTACTGTTGTCTTTTCCTTTCCTGAGGATGCCTGGGTTCTTTCCGCCCCCTAGGGGTGGCCAGCTATCTTTGGTGCTTGGTGACTGAAGAGGATTAGGCCAAAATGAATGAGGTGGAAATGCCCTGTCTGTTCAACGAAGCTCAACAGGCGTTGAATCGGGTAACTTTGGATGTTCCTTTATTATGTACTTAGATTTTGTCGTATGTAATCATAACATGTTCCTTTGTGCTTTCAGGCCACGGTACTTCATCACAAGGATTTTCTCCAATACTGAGAAGAGTTCAAACGCCATGAGGCCTAGACTCAGGAGCTTACTGAGAAGAAAGACACCTTTAAACTTCTTCATGAGCAGCAAGAAGGGGAGGCTAAGAGCCTTAGCATGATTGGTTGTGTTCGAAGGTTCGAACAAACCTTACCTTTAACATTATTTCATTTTGATGCTAAGGCATTTCGATCTTTGCGAATACAAACCCCAGATACTCCCATATTCTTGGATCACAGACCCTAGATATTCGTAACTTCCTCTCTTGGGGATGACTTGTAAATCAAGGCTCACGTCCATGTCTGCTTCCTCCGTCCCGTCGTTGGACTTGCACTCCAAGTATTCTATCTTAGTCATGCTCAACTTGAAACCTTTAGACATTAGGGTCTGTCTCCATACCTCCAACTTCTCGTTAACATTGTCTCTCGTCTTGTCATTTAGTATAATGTCATCTATAAATAGCATACACCATGGCACCTGTCTTTAAATATGGCACGTCAGTGTACTCATTATCAAGACAAATAAAAACAGGCTAAGCGCAGATTCCTAGTGTAACCCCATCATAACCAAAAAATGATATGAGTGTCCTCCCACTATACTCACTCGAGTTTTAACTCCATCATACATGTTCTTAATCATTCTAATGTACATTACAAGGACACCCCTAACCTCTAAGCATCTACATAGAATCTCCATTGGGACTTTAGCATATGCTTTTTCTAGGTTAATAAACACCATATGCAAATCCTTCTTCCTTTCCTTGTATGTTCCACCAATATCCTGATAAGGTGGAGGGCTTGCGTATTTGAACAAACTGGCATGAATCCGAACTGGTTCTCGAAAATACACACAATCCTCCTTACCCTCATTTCTACCACCCTTTCCCAACATGGTATGACTGATGCCCCTACAGTTATTGTAATTTTGAACATCACCTTTGCTCTTGTAAAATGACATCATCATGCTCTACCTTTATTCGTTAGGCATCTTCCTCGTCCTAAAAATAATGTTAATTAACCCAACTAGCCACTCTAAGCCTGCCCTACGAACGTGCTTCCAAAATTCCACCGGATCTCATCCGGACCAATCGCTCTATTCCTACTCAACTTACGCATTGTCCCCTCGACTTCCTCAATTTTTATACGCCTACAATATCCAAAATCATGACGGCTCTCGAGTGCTCCAAATTACCCAGTACAATGTGCTTCCCCCTCTTCATTCAAGAATTTATGGAAGTATGTATGCCCCCCTTCGTTTGACTTGTGCCTTCTCCATAAGAATTCTGCCTTCCTCGTCTTTGATGCACCTCTAACAAAGGATCAAATGCAGTGTTCTTAGCCTCTGTGACTGCCAACTTCACCTCCTTCTTGGCTTTCATGTACTTTTCTCTGCTCTTTCTCTTCTCCTCCTCATATACACTCTCTACTAGATTCAAATGCGCCGCTTTATTTTCTTCTATTTTTTCTTGGACCTCTCCATTCCACCATTAGTCTCCTTAGTGGTCTCCAGAGTAAGCCTTCGAAACCCCTAACAACTCTCTTGTCGCTTTCCCAATGCAGTTTGTTGCCATAGTTCACATACTACTTGTCTCCCCACTGCTCTTCGAGGCCCCCATAGCCAACAACGTCTCCCCCAACTCCCTAGCCTTGTCCTTATTCAAGACTCCTCACTTGATCTTCGATCGAACCCACCTAGACCTCTTCCTCCTCTTCCTCATGATCTTTAAAGCCATCACCAAGAGCCTATGTTGGATCACGAGATTCTCATTCGGGATAACCTTGCGGTCCGTGCATAGACCTCTACCACTCTTCCTGACGAGTAGATAGTAAATTTGGGTCTTTGACTCTGTACTTTGGAAGGTGACCAAATGTTCCTCCCTCTTCTGGAAACTCAAGTTCATTGTCACCAAATCAAAGTCTTTAGAAAAGTCCAACAGTGAAGTACCTCCTCTGTTTCTAACCTCAAAGGCGAAGCCGCCATGCACCTCGTCATAACCCTCAGCAGTCGTCCTGGTGTGTCAATTAAATCACCTCCTATGAGTATCTTCTCTTAGGACAAAATACCATGCATAACCTCATCCAAACCCGTCTAGAAGCACCTTTTAACCTCTCGTCCAAGCCCACTTGCGGTTCATAAGCGCTAAATACATTTAGGGCAAGCCTCCCCAACAACTAACTTAACAGCCATCAACCTAGCGTTCACCCGCTTAACTTCTACCACTAACTCTTTAAGATCCATGTCCACTAGAATCCCTACTCTGTTCTTACCCCTCACACCTCCTAAGTACCATAATTTAAACAATGTCGATGGGTACGCGACATTGTTGCGGCACCTAATGTGTAAGATATGAACTTCCCACTCTGCGACGCCTATGTGTGCACCACACGTTCGTCTCCAGAACCCACCGCTAAGTACCTGAAAAAGAAAAAGAATCCAAAATGGGACCAAAAGCACAAAGGTCGCTGACTCGCTACTCTATCTAACGTCGCCGAACCAGTCAGATGTTACCGGCTAGGACAGCAAGGGAAGCACATGGGGAAAGAGGGGGTAGATACAAAGTACTAGAAGGGGAAGAAGAGAAGAGGGGAGAGAGGAGAAAGATGGACGTCGGCAGTCATCGGCGGTGACTACTGCTAATACTGTTAGAGAGATCGGAGAGGGAGAGATAGAGATGGGAGAAGAAAAAAGGATGAGAGAAAAGCGGGGGAAAGAGTGAGATGGGAGAGAGGAGAGAGGGGAGCGGGTTGCCGGCCAGATGCACTCGCCGACGTGGATTGTCACTTGACCTCACGCTTCTCTCCCCTCCCCTTCCTTCTCCTTTTCTATATATATATATATATATATATATATATATATATATATATAGAAGTGATGACATGATATCTCTCTACATATAACAAACTACTTCATCTTGTTTCTCGTGCCATTTAGGGTGTGTTTGGTACGAAAGGAAAATGTTTTCCTCAAAAATGAGTGATTTTATCATTATTTTGCCTAGTTTGGTCAGAAAATATTTTTAGTGTTTAGTTGGAGAGTACTAAACATTTTTAGGAAAATAATTTTTTAAGCCAACCAAACATGACTATTGATTATTATTAAAAGAAAGAATTTTGCACAATCAAAGTTAGTGGTTATTCTAAGTCAAATTTTATCCCTTTGAACATTCTTTCATGTGTGAGTGCCTATAAGCCTATAAATAAATAAATTAATAAATAAATAAATAAATAAATATATATATATATATATATATATATATATATATATATATATATATATGTATATAGAAGTGATGACATGAGAATTGTTATAAACTAATTCATTATGAGTGCTGGAGTATATTTCTATTGGTTGCATGTTGTTTGACTAGTTTCGGATCGTTTGGCTTTTAATTGAAGAGTTAGAGAGGCATTGGAACCGGATATGGAACTTTGGAGCGAGGTAATTCTCTTGTCTAACCTTGTGAGGGGGAGATAACCCTCTAGGTGATGTAATTTGTGTGCTACTAGTTGAGGGTGCTACGTGCGCACGAGGTAACGAGAGTCCGTACGTAGCTAAAGCATGTTTATGAGAGGGTAGACTTAGGATTTATCATGTAATATATATATATATTAGGCCGAGCTTTATCACCTTGAGTTGTTGACAAGATATTTGACAAACGTAAAGGGGTGGATTCACTACTACGCACCTTATCTGCGTTGTAAGCATGTGACTCGTAATTCGATAAGTTTCTTCCTTTCTTGTTGAGCGGGCCGAAAGCCTCGGCAGTATAATAGACCCTCGGCAATGTACACATTATTTTGGATCGGGCCGTACGACCTCGGCATAATCGTGCATTATATCGCTAGCAGTCCGAATATTCACGACATTATCCTTCCACTGATGCCTGGCATTTCATATGGTATTCCTTATTCATTTGATATTGGCACTTGATATTTTCCGAGCTGTTGAGATAGAATACGAGATTGAGAAAGTTATATCGTTAAAAGAAATTTTGAAAGATTATGTTGGTTACCATTTTATCCCACTATTACCGTTGTGCTTCATATATGTTTAGGATTTAGCATACTGCTTTATTGGACCTCTAGTAAGTGTCGATGTCGGCCCCTTGTCACTACTTCTCCGGGGTTAGGCTAGATACTTACAGGGTACCCGTTGATTTACGTACTCATGCTACATTTATGCACTAAATGTGCAGGATCTGACAGGTTCATTTGATGGACATCTGGGCGCATACGCGCATCTGCTGAGGAGACTTTATAGTGAGTTGCATTCCAGGCTACATATTGCAACCCACAACGTCGTACTATTTATTTTATCCTATCTTATTTACATTCCAGACAAATGTTGTATTATTGTTGTACTCCTTAGTAAATGCTCATGCACTTGTGGTACAGTGTTCTGGGGATATTCTAGTTGATGCTTACGGATTTGCATATTATTATCACCTTTTATTTTATGCAATACTAATTACGTATGTACCCGTGAATTTTAAAGGTGTAAATTTCCTTAATAAAAGTTTATGATTGTGAAAGTAATAAAATGAACAATTTACATGATTGTTGACCGTTGGCTTGCCTAACGATGGCGTTGGGCGGCATCACGGCTTATAGTGGGTTTTGGGTTGTGACAGCCTTACCCCTACCCCGAGGAGTAGAGGGACTATTTCCGTTAGGCCCTCCGCTCAAGAAGGCGGAAAGAGACAATAGATAAGTAGCAGCAACAGAAAGCAGAAAAATAATAAGAGCATCGTAAAAGCCCGAAAATAGATGGAAAATCATTAACAATAACCAGTAATAAATGTGCAGTACAATTAAAAAAAAAAATAGTGTGAACACTACATTAATCACTAGCGATATAAGACAAAATGTTTCTATCACCGATCTCATTTTTTTGGTAGTGAAGAGAGAAAGAGGTTGAAAAAAAATGCACAAAAAAATAACGAAGCAGCAAACAACTAGAAATATAGTACTCCCCCTACTATTGTCATCACCCCGATATAGTCGTCTTAAGTTTATGTTCCTTCCATGAAAGATTAAAATTTGAGTGGGGAAAATAAGGTAGGGTTTTTGAGATTTTTAAGTTCATATTCCTATTTTTTTAGCAAGTTCATATTCCTCAAATTTGAAACATAGCTTTCAAATATCATAAGTAAAAATAGATGGCCCAAAATTGGCGCTACATGAAAATTTTACGCGGATAACTTTACTAGTGATATAATAAAATAATTTACAAGTAAAAACATTATTCAAATATTTTATGCAAATAATGAACAACTACGATGATTATTTTAAGAAAAAAATATAACAAGTATATGTAGGTACACGTCTGACAAGCGATATTTGAACACACCAAATTATTTCATGCACGAGCATATATACTTGTGGATGAGATTCTGTAACGATCCGACTTGTCGTTTTAAGAATTTATGCCTCGTTCAGCGACTTAAGATCTCGAGCAACTTTGTAATGTGTATTATGACTTGTGTGTATCATTGAGTTTGGTTTTCGGACGATTCGGGATCAAATTGAAAGAACAATTCTTATTTTAGAAGCTAAAATAAAAAGAGTTGACAGAAGTTTAACTTTTGAGCACACGACTCCGGAATGGAAATTTGCTGATGTCAATAGCTTCGTATGGTGATTTCGGACTTAGGCATATGTCCGGATTTGGATTTGGAAGTCCGTAGGATAATTCGACGCATTTTGGCGAAAGTTGGAAAATGAAAAATTTTTAGAAAGTTTGACCGATGAGTTGACTTTTTGATATCGGAGTCGGAATCAGTTCTGAAAATTTTCATAGGTCCGTTATGTCATTTATGACTTGTGTGCAAAATTGAGGTCAATCGGACTCGATTTGATAGGTTTCGGCATCAAATGTAGAAGTTGAAATTTGTTAGTTTCATTAGGCTTGAATTGGGGTATGATTCGTGTTTTTAGCGTTGTTTGATGTGATTTGAGGCCTCGACTAAATCCATAATATGTTTTAGTACTTGTTGGTATATTCGGACGGGGTCCCGAGTGTCTCGGGTGAGTTTCAGAGTGGCTTCAGACCATTTCTAGGCCATTTTTAACTGCTGTTTTTTTGGCTACAGCAGTGTGCATCGCAGAAATTTCTGCTGCACAGGGCTGAATTTGGAAGCTTATATCTCGTAATATGTAAGGAATTTGGAGATGATCCAAAAGTGAAAGTTGTACCCCTTTGAATCTAGTTTCCATAAATGTAAATCATTCATTATTTGGACATTTGTACAGAAAGTTATGATCGATTAACTGAAGCCTGGTATTGCAGTTGTTTTGCCTGGCAGTGTGCATCGCAGAAATTTCTGCTGCACAGTGCTTATTTTGGGAGCTTATATCTCGCCGTCTATACGGAATTGGAAGATGAGAAAAACATGAAAGTTAAACCATTCATCATTCGGACGAGGCAAAAATTACTAATTTTCTGGGGCTGAGGCAAATCTCTGCGATCTCTCCCCAGCTTTTGGCTATGAGAGAGCCACTTCAAAGCAACAATGAAACAACCTATAATCTCAATCCACAACACCCAGTCGTTGCGCAACAACAAGCAGAAATTTCTGCCGAGAATATCGAAGCACAGTGCAGTTTCGCACTTCGAGCTCAGTTAAACGAATTGGCTCAAAACCAATGCTAATCGATTCCTGCTGTTGAGAAGATTACCTCATACAATCCCAATCAACAACAACCAGAAGCTACGCAACAACAACCAGAAATTTCAGCGAAGAAGATCGCACCTCTGTGCAATGTCGCATATCGAGTTCAGGTAAACCAATTGGCTCAAAACCAATGCCAATCAATTTCTGCTGTTGAGAGGATTGATCCCGTCCCTCAAAACCAATTTTCATTGAAGCAATCTCCCCAACATTAGCAAAAGGTGTCGCTGCAGAGTCGAGCACGTCGGATGTTCGACAAAATGTCAAAACCACCTCAGCAGCCCAATTGCACGATAATGTTGTTCCTCAGCTATTGGCAGTGAGTGAACCAACTCAAAACCTTACAGAAACAGGCTATTCAAAACAGTCGTATGCTGCGCAACTTAATCCGAAACAATCTGCCGCAACTTCGTCAAAAATTGAGTTACTCCCTGTTACTTTCGTACATGGTGAACCAACGATAGAATTCAACATGGAAGATGTTAACGAGTTCACAAGAGAAGAATGACTGCATCAAGCAGTCGTGATGAAATTCTAATATGGAAAACCAGAGTTACAAGAGATTAGAAAAATCTTTCCGACACAATTCGATGTTCATGGTCGCTGCAACATTGGACAGCTCGAATATCTGTCACCTTTTGGTTAGGTTTGATTTGTACACTGATTATGTCCAGTTTCTCTCAAGGTCGACTGGATATATTAAATCCAGAGGTGATAAATACTTCTTCAGAACCTTTCCATGGACCTTAGGATTCAATCCAAAGGAGGAAACATCCATGGCTGTCGTCTGGATTTCACTGCCAGGACTGCCTCCAAATTTCTTTGCAAAGAGATCATTACTATCTATCGCATCTGCTGTTGGTAAAGCCCTGGCTGTTGACAAAGCAACACAAGAGAGAACAAGACCTAGCACTGCTAGGGTGAAGATTATACTCGATTTGCTAGGTAAACTTCCAAAAAAGTTAACTTGCGAATCGTCGACAAAGTTACTGGTAGATCTGTCGCATACTGTCAAGAGGTTGTGTATGACAATCTTCCAAAGTATTGTACGTATTGCAAACATCAAGGGCATGATGAAAGTTCTTGTCGAGTTTTGAAAGATAAATATGAAGAAAAGCAGAGGACAAAGGGAGTAACAGCTGATCGCAAACTGCCAGTTATTGATGTGAGCAATATTGTTCAGTTATAAGGATATGCAAGAGATTTTTTGAATAGTAAAAGAGCTGCTCAAAGAGAGGCCGAACTAGCAGCAAAGGAAGCCAGCATTGGAAAGCAGGGGTCCTTGCAACAACCTAATGAACAGGCTGTTATGATGAACAATGGCGTACAAAGAACTGGGCTAAATCATGGAGGAACTAGGAGTACTGATACTCCTGTTATTGACAATATACCTGCAGCACAAAATAACAAGCCAGATATGCTGTTTGAAGATGTTTTTAATTTAAAGGAGGGAGAGACCAAAAATTCAAGAGACATCCCTGCATCGACAGTGTTTGCCAGGATGCACTCAGTTACAGCTGGTCTGAATGTTACTGATCAAGCTATGTGTCTGGTAAAATCTGAGAATGGAACTAACAATGAGGAGATTGGTAATGAGTCAGTTGAAAGTGAGCAGATGGCAACACCAACTCAGGTTCCTAAAAATGGTGGAAAGGTTGGATGCTGCTAAGGGAGAACATAAAACTAAAAAGGGTGAGAGGTGGAACGTGGTAACACACAGAAAATCACCTACAAAGAAGGCTGTATCGTCAAAGCAGCAGAGCCCAGGTGTTCGACGAATTGTCTCCAGCAATGTGTCGAGCTCAAATATGTTTGAATCTCTGGAACTCGATAAGGCTGGACAGTGGGAGTTAGCAACTTTAAATGACATTACGATGTCCACACAAGGTTTTGCGTGCCCCAGCAGTAAAATGGAAGGTCAGAGTAGTGACATTTTGGCTAACGATTTGGGTGTTCGACAGAATGCCTCAAAGAACAATTTGGTGGACGAGTTGCCTGGCAATCTGAGTTCTAATATTCCTACGCTGCAATTTTCTAGTCCTCATGTTGAGAAAATTATAAAAGATGCTTAGGATGCTATGAGGATGCACACCAATATGGTGAGACAACCTTTAGTCACTTTGAACACTTCCGTCTTTGATATACCTTCACAGTCGGAGCAGTCATTGGGTGCACATGAAGATGAAACTGGTCAGTTAGTGCTGTCCACTGGTAACAATAATGATTGGCTAACAAAATGCAAAACTTGGGCTGATGAAGTTGATCATGAGGAAGAGGAGGACTGGGGGGATGACGACGAGGGGGAGTCGACTGATTACA
>MCJB01003156.1:0-10371 GCA_002018475.1 Nicotiana obtusifolia
CAAGAATTCAAGGCAATCTTATTAAGAATGTTTGAGGATTCAAGAACCTCTTCAAGAACAACGTAAAACTCTTCAAAAACTTCAATTTTAATTTCAAGAACTTCAAGATTTCAAGATTCAATCATGCACCTTCAAGAATTTCAACTAGAGTTTCAAGATTTCAAGATTATCGGTTTCTAACGATCAAGAACTTGACGAATCGGTTCAAGAACGTTTCTTTAGCAATCTATCTTCAAGACTTCAATCCCTAGATGATTTAACGACTTCAACCAACAACAATTTTCGGTTTTTCTTTCCTCTCTTTTTTTTTTTCAAGTTTTTTTTTTGTTTTGTTTTTTTCACGTTCTTTTTTTTTTTTGTATAAATCAAAAATGAAATTAAAGATAGAACCTAAACTAAGGCACGAAGAACAGGATTGGGATTGTAAGAACAAACCCTTTTCAAGCTTTGATACCAACTGATGCAATATAAAAAGCGAAAACAAGAAAACAAAAGATAGAAGTAAGACGCTCAATGAACTATCAAGACAACAAGTGGGAACTAGTCTACTTACCTTCTTGATGAAGTCACGGAGTAACTATACTATACGAACAACCCTCAAGACCACAATGGTCTTGCAAACTGTTCGATCAAACAAAGGAACAAGTTCAATTTTGAATCACAACAAAATTGGACAAGTTAATTCACACGATTTTGGGAGCAATGTGCTGCCGGGTTTTGATTGATAATAATGTCAAAAGGTATCAAAATAATTAAGTTTTTAGGCTTATATAGAATGAGCCTTTACCTAAATCAACTAGGAAAAGAATAACTAGTTAACCTAAATCAACTAGGAAACAACTAATTAACAAAATGGCCACAATTTGGCTAATTTAAAGAATAGTCATGCAGGACCAAACAAATAAGAATTAATATCTTCAATAACTACATAATAATACAACATAAACACAAATGTACATCTTCAACACAAGATTCGTCCATAGCAAGATTTATGGACGCTTGGATCTTCTTCAAGGCTAACCAACACCTTTCCTTGTCTTGTTTGTAGATGGCATTGATAACACTTGATCAAATTTATTTGCTTCAATTATGGATATCAGTGGTGTTGCTTTCACTACTTTTCCCTGAATAAGGACGGCTTACATATGGTGGCAGATTATGAGTTAGGCAAGCTAGCTGGCGCAGCGCCACTTACATGGCATGAGTTCTCAGTTCTCTTCATCGAGAAGTTTGTCTCATAGGTTCACAAATATGAGTTTTATAGGTTGTTTAAGCAGCTATGCCAGATGGGTATGACTATGGTCCAGTACGAGATGAGATTTGTAGGCACGTCATGCTTTATGGTTTGTTCCCACTGCGAATGAGAAGATTTGGAGGTTCACCGATGGCCTCAACTATAGTTTACATTACAGTATGGATCGAGAAGTTATGATGGATGCTAGGTTTAACCAGGTGATCAAGATTGATGGACGCTTGGAGCAGGTTCGCAGGCTTGAGCGTGAGAAGGGGGAGGCCAAGAGGCCTCGTGGTTCAGGTGGTTTTAGCAGTGCATCATCTGGAGTCTAGTCACCCAACAACGGAGGTTATCCATATACGCCCGCTCAGGCAGCTCATCATGTTCCTTGTGGTGCTTCAGTTAGCCATGGTTCACACAGTGCTCGCCCAGGTCAGTCATCATTCAGTGCGATGCCGGCACAGAGTTCCTACTGTGCCCCATCTACTAAGGGTTCCACAGGCAGTTATCCTGGTTATCAAAGTTAGCAAATTCATCAAAAGTGGGATTTCTTTGAGTGCGGGGACTTGAGTTATCTCAAGAGGGATTGCCCTAGACTTCTTGGTAGGGTTCCATAGTAGGGCTCACAGCCTATGATTTCAGCACCAGCAGCTGCACCACCTGCACAACCAGTTAGGGTGGGACTCAGACAGTTTGGAGGTCGATCAGGAGGTGGTCAAGCTTGTTGCTATGAATTTCCAGCAAGGCCCGAGGCAGTTTCTTCCAACGCTCGTGATTATATGTTTGTTTCAGTGCGCCACATGGATGCTTCAGTGTTATTTGGCGCTGGTTCCACTTATTCGTATGATTCATCATACTTTGCTTGTTCTTTGGATATGCCCCGTGATTCTTTAGTTATGCATGTTCATGCATCTACGCCGGTGGGTGATTTTATTATTGTGGACCATGTGTATCGATCATGTGTGGTGACTATTGGGGTTTATGAGACAAGAGTTGATCTTTTACTGCTTAGCATTATTGATTTTGACGTGATTTTTGAAATGGATCAGTTGTCACCGTATCACGCTATCCTTGATGGTCATTCTAAGATTATGACGTTGGCGATGACGAGGGTGCAGAGGTTGGAGTGGAGAGGCTTCTTGGATCATGTTCCTAGTAGAGTGATTTCATATTTGAAGGTTCAACGGATGGTTAAGAAGGGATGCTTGGCATACTTCGCCTTCGTGAGGGATGTTAGTGATGATACTCCTATCGTTGAGTCATTTCCGGTAGTGAGAGACTTCCCCAATGTGTTTCTAACAGAGCTACCGGGCATGCCATCAGACAGGGACATTGAATTTGGTATTGATCTGGTGCCGGGCACTAGCCCATCTCCGTTTCATCATATCTCATGTCACCTATAGAGTTGAAGGAGTTGAAGGAATAGTTGCAGGAGCTACTTGATAAGGTCTTCATCAGGCCTAGTGTGTCGCCTTGGGGTGCACCAGTTCTATTTTCGAAGAAGAAGGATGGTACTATGAGAATGTGCATTGGTCATAGGCAGCGGAAGAAAGTTACAGTCAAGAACAAATACCTACTACCATGTATTAATTTTTTTTTTATCAGCTTCAGGGTGCCAGGGTGTTCTCGAATATTGATTTGAGAATGAGGCATCATCAGTTGAAGATCTGGCCTTCAGATATTCCAAAGACATCTTTCAAAACCCGCTATGATCACTATGAGTTTCTGGTGATGTCTTTTGGGCTGAATAATGCCCCAACAACCTTTATGCACTTGATGAACAATGTATTTCAGCCATATTTTGATTCCTTCGTCATAGTTTTCCTTGATGATATATTAGTGTATTCACGCAACTAGGAGGACTATGAGCTGCATCTTAGGATCGTTCTCCAGACTTTGAGGGAGCAGAAGCTATATGCCAAATTCTCCAAGTGTGAGTTTTTTCTTGATTCAGTGGCATTTTTGGATCACGTGGTGTCTAGTGAGGGGATTAAGGTGGATCTGAAGATGGTGGAGGCAGTTTAGAGTTGGCCCAGACTGTCATCTGCTACAGAGATCCGGAGTTTATTATCACCGTTTCGTGGAGGGTTTTTCATCCATCGCAGCTACTTTGACTAGATTAACATAGAAGGGTGCCACATTCAGGTGGTCCAATGAATGTGAGGAGAGCTTTCATAAGTTCAAGACTGCCATGACTACAACTCCAGTTCTAGTTCTACCTTCGTGATCGGGTTGTTATACATTTTATTATGATGCTTCACGGATTGGCATTCGATGTATGTCGATGTAGGAGTGTAGGGTTATTTTTTATGCTTCATGTCAGTTGAAGCCCCGTGAGAAGAACTACTCAGTACATGATTTGGAGTTGGCAGCCATTGTTCACGCATTGAAGATTTGGAGGCACTATCTCTACAGCGTGTCTTCTGAGGTGTTCACACATCACAAGAGTCTACAATACTTGTTCAAGCAAAAGGATCGGAACTTGAGCCAACGGAGGTGGTTAGAACTACCAAAGGACTATAATATCACCATTCATCATCCGGAGAAGGTCAATGTGGTGGACGATGCTTTGAGTAGGAAGGCTGAGAGCGTGGTGAGTCTTGCTTATATTCCAGTTAAGGAGAGGTCTTTAGAATTGGATGTTAAGGCTTTGGCCAATCGATTTGCGAGGTTGGATATTTCGGAGCCTATCCAGGTTCTAGCTTGCGTGGTTTCTTGGTCTTGTTTGTCTGAGCGCATCAAGATGTGTCAGTATGATGATTCCCACTTGCTTGTCCTGAAGGACACAGTACACCTGGTGATGCCAAGGAGATTACTGTTGGGGATGATGGGGTATTGAGGATGCAGGGTTGGATTTGTTTTCCAAATGGAGATGGGTTGCAAGGGTTAATACTTGAGGAGGCCCACTGTTCGCGATATTCCATTCATCTGACTGCTGCAAAGATGTATCAGGACTTAAGGCAGCACTACTAGTTAGGATGAATGAAGAAAGATATTGTGGAGTATGTGGCTCGGGGTTTGAAATTTCTGCAGGTGAAGTAGCATCAGAGACCGAATGGTTTGCTTCAGAGGATTCACATTCCAGAGTGGAAGTGGGAGCATATCACCATGATATTTTATGGTGATATGTATGATTTGTTATTTGGTTACCATGTCTATGTGGTGCTAAGTTTCACGTTTTAGGATTGTGGTTCTTCATGACTATTATTATTCGGATATTGATGTTGCTTTCTTTATTTATCATATTGGTTTATTTATTCAATCATGTGCTTACTTATTTGATTGCGTGGTCACCAATTAAA
Organism: Nicotiana obtusifolia; assembly: GCA_002018475.1. Lineage (NCBI taxonomy): Eukaryota > Viridiplantae > Streptophyta > Magnoliopsida > Solanales > Solanaceae > Nicotiana > Nicotiana obtusifolia. The sequence goes on from MCJB01003156.1 coordinate 4,537, forward strand.
TACTATCTACGAATCTAGAATTGAATCTCAAAAGTGGGAATTCTAGATTACATATAGGGTTGAGTAGAGCAAGTTCTTGAACCTGGACATCGGGGAATGGCTTCGCAGTTAGGATAGACATATATCTAATTGCCTTGCTTGGTTAATGTACATGAATTATAAATGCGTTCTTGTTAATTCTAACTCCAAGGACACATAGGTGTTAGGTTAGCTTGAATAGGCAAGTAAGAACTCGACCGATTTTTATGGGCAATATTAACCCTGTCAATCAAAAAACTAGATAAATTAGTTAGTCAATTCAATTGAAGAATAAAATGGGATTGTTAGATAGCCCATAACCCTATTGAGAAGGAGTTTTGGAAAATATTTTCCTTTCTCTTGATAAAATGAGTTCATGAAAAAAATATTTTTAAAAACATTTAAGTCAACCAAATATGAGAAAATTAAAAATTTTCCTTTGTACCAAAAACACCCTAAGTTTTGGAAAAGCTTGTTCTTGAGAGGAATATACTATTACCTAGGTTCTTAGACTTTGATTAGATGGCAAAGCATAGGTGGCAAACAGTTATATGAATACGGTGCTTTACTCATAGACGCTTCTTTCATTCTCGCAAGAATTGCATGAAAGTCGCCCGACTGACACTTGGGTATGGTGGGTGGAAATCTGTTTATAGATCACCTTTAAGTACTCCTATTACAGTACATATACGCGATCGCGAAAGATATATTCAATTTTAACCATACATATCGTTGGCAAACGTGTGCCTGAGCACACACTGTATCACACATATAAGCTAAGGTTCATTCTCAAAATACAGGATTCTATGGAACCCCTAAACCCATAATTAGATCTGCCACTGTTTTAAAATATCATAAAACAATATGATAAAAAGATGTTATAGCTATTAGTTTTAATTAACTGGTCAATGATAAGATGTCTGGTTTTTCCACCCAACTTATGTATCTTAAGAATTTAGCCATGATAAGAGGAGTTGCGTCGGACCTCTTTTTACAAAGGACATGATTACCTACCCTTTGTCAACAACAATATTGTAATGTGGAATCCTTTCTATTTAAAAGACTAACCATATAATTAAAGAAAATGATGTACATAACTCGATATGAACATATATATCTCAAAAACAATTAACTTATGCAGATCAATCCCCTATCATTGATTCAATCCTACAATTAATGTTCATAATATTATTCAAATAATTAAAAGATATTAAAAGAATTTTATTCGTCCGTCCAATTCCATTCCCTCAATTATGCAGTAGTCATTGGCCAAAAATTTTACATGCCATAATGCCATCAGTTACAATTAACAGAATAATTAATCCCTCGACTGAAACATTGCCATTTGAACCATTTTCAATCAATTTTTGACAGATGGGATTGAATCCCAAGTGACATTATCACTATGCATATTATTCTGCATCATCATTGGTGCCTTCTCTGAAACACTCCAAACTTTTACTGATTTATCAAGACTTCCACTATAAACCACCCATTTCTGATCACTTCCAGTGGACTCTTTGTCCTCCTCCACTGCTAGACATTTCACTGGTCCATTGTGACCTGTTAAAACTGAAAGCAATGTATGAACGGACTTTTCCCTTCTCCAAACACATATAGTTTTATCTGCTGATCCACTGAGCACCAAATTTCCAGCAGCTGCAAGGCATAAAATTGCCAATTTGTGGCCCTTGAGGACTCCACCATGCGACAACTGTTTCTCGCGTTCCCAAAAATTGACAACACCATCAGATGAACCACAGTAAACTATTGAACCAGATCTGTTAACAGCCAAAGCTGTTACTGCACATTCTTGATTCAGAAGTGTCTGAACAAAAACATGTTTTGTGTTCTTTCCAGAGTTTTCCCTCTGCCAAACTTTGACAGTTCCATCAGCTGATCCTGTATACACTATGCCTTCCGCGCTAGTCACCACAGAGTTCACAGCATCATCATGGGCTTTGACTGATTCTATGCATTTCGAGTTATCAACGTTCCATACCTTAAACATGGGTGGATGCACGTTAAAAAATTTATTCTGCACATAATACTAAAACAAGAAATTGATATAGATAATATAAAGTGACATTGCTAGACAAATAGCGCTCCTAGTTTGCTGCTCATGCGTGCCATTTGCCTAATTAATTAAGGTCGTGGGTTTGCAAATATTTTAGTCTCTTTTAGAAAAAAATAAAGGTTGTACTGAATCAAATCATCCACCTAGCTACCGTTCATAAAAACTAAAGTGATAATTAATAATATGATGTGTTATAGTGATTGTTCACTTCTTTAAATATTGACATTGCTAATGAAAATTTTTGCATACGCCGCTGACCTTAAATGTCCTGTCCCAGGAAGCAGAATAGAGAAGGCCATGGCTTTGATCCATGCTCAAGCATGAAACGGCATCAACATGCTTGATCCATAAACCAGTCCTATTACGCTTAACTTCCACATAATTGCTAGGCTTAATGGATGCCTTGAAAATGTCAAAGAAGGTTGGCAAAGTCCCAGCACGTTTATAACTACCAGGATTCTTTGCTTGGATCTTCCAAACACGAACTTTTCCATCTTGATGACCTGTGAAAGTTTTCTCACCTGAAATAATTATAGCTTTAACAAGACCACTATTGGATTTGAATGCTGCAAATTCCTTCAAGTTCTTCCAAACACGTATGTTCTTGCTATCTGATCCGGTGTAGAGAAGATCATTTTTTGTAGCCAAAGAATAGATGTGACCTTCTTCACGTACGAGTGAACCAATAAGACCATTTCGAGGGATATTTTGGGAATTTCCATCTTGATCATCAAATTTGGACCAAGGGGATTTAGTAAAAGGAGAGCCTTGATTCCATGGGGACATCATCATAGGAGAACCTTCACCACTAAGACGATTGGCTTCATAGGCAGAGAAACTACTGTGCCTTGCATTGTAATTGTTATCCGCGTTGTCGTGATTAATGTTTGCGGTAGATATGTTGGGATCAGAATGAACAATGTTTCCTAATTTAGGAGGCAAATGGCTTGTTTCGACAAACATTGTGGTGGTTAATTAATTTGGCCTTCTCTCTTGTCGTTGTGATCAGTTTCTATTTTCTCAGATCTTCCAGCATAAAGAAAGACGGAAACAATAGTTTTACGTTAATTATGAGAAGAAAAGGCAAAGAAAAAATGAATGAACCAAGTAAAGAAGAAATAGAATGTTTGGAAGGGGATGAATGGAAGGGAGAGAGTGGAGGAGAGATTTTGTAGGGAAATGCATTCACTTAATATACCGGAATTCCAAACTAGAGGCTATAGATTATGGGTTTAACTACAGGTCATCGTTTTTTAAATTGCTTAATATTGACTCATGAAACTAAATTAATAATATTTCTTGCATGTACCGACTGATGATAAGTCTTCGTTTTTTGCATTACTTGTGTTCGAGTGTTGACAAGTAATTACATTTGTCGTAAAATATCTAGTGGTCAGTTGATATTCGGGAGCAATAAACATGATGCAAAAATGAAGTAAATAAAGTTTAGAGATATATGAAGTGAGCTTCAGTGCAATAATGACTCAATTCATGTGCAATAATTGGTACAGTACATGAGAGGTTTAGTCAATATGACAGACAACCTTTGGGGAATTTCATATTAAATTTCGTTAACCTTAAGGTCAGCAACCAGTAATGAAGGTCGTGGGACAATAATACTATTCAAATAGGGTAAAAAAAATTTATTTGCGTAGGTATAAACTTTGAATCAAAGCTTTTACTGTTGTGATAAAGACAGTTTGGTAATAGCTTTATGCTGTAGGTATAATTTTCATAAGCAAACTTTTTACATGTCGTTTACCCTAAATTTCGGATAACAATTGAATTTATATGTAGTTTTAAGGATATGTGGCCTAATTTGATACAAATGATGAATAACATAGCGAAAACTGAAATTAAAGGGCAAATAGAGAAGAAAAGCAAACTAACTAAGTTAGATATTCTTGACCGTTGAATAATCCTTCTTGAGCAGAAACGGACTATATTAAGAATTGGAACAATAAAGGGATTTAAGAGAGTAATAAACAATTTCTTTCTTTCTATTGATGAGTCGTATAAAAATGTGATGCCCTTTAAACAATTAGATTCTCCCTTTATATAGTGGGAAAATCATCATCTGGTAAATTATTATACAAGGTAAGAATCTCTATACAAGGTAAAATATCTCTTGATTTTACTACTTTAACGGTTCTATTGATCAGTGCCGAGATTCCCGCCGTGATGCTTATCTTATCGCGGATTTTTCGGTCCTTCATCATTTAAGTTCGACGATCTACCCTTGGACATTCTCGAAGTCGGGTTCGATGGGCTCGATATTCTCGAGGTTGGATGTTCTGGCTTCGAATTCCGGTTCGATGACGTTCAGGTTCGATCTTCGATCCTACGCACTTCGAGCCCAGTTTATTGAACGGTAGTTAAACTCGATGCTAACCGTACAGGCTCGAGCCCGATTTTGACTACATACAGGTGGACCCGAGTTTGACCGCACACAGATAGTCCCCTCGTTTTTTGGAGAGTAACGACGAGAAACGATATGAGCCGCAAATTTTCATTCTGATAAGTGACGGTGAGCTTATGATGCGTGTGGCATGGAAGTCGAAAACGTCCCATCAGAGAAGCCAAATTCCTACTCTGATAAGTGACAGTAAACTTATGACATATGCGATATGAATCGAAAATGTCTCATCAATGACAAACTTCCGCAGTACCAGGTATGTGTCAGTCAACGTTCTACCGCTTTGGGATGCGAACAGCCGCTTTTGAGAGGCTATAAATACCTTCTTTTACCTTCATATTCAGATGTTTGTGCTCTTTGTGAAATTACGTCGCTCTTATCGTCAAGATTTCTGGTTCTCTGAAAGTTATTCGCAAGCTATCTTCATCCTATATTTCCCTTGCATCTGTACCTTTGGATTTCTTCACCTACCTAAAGCAATGGCGAAGACTTCTAAATCCGTTCCTCAGAGACAAACTCCCTCCTCCTCTCAACCTGTTGATGACGTTCCACCTGTTGACGTTGAGGAGACGACGACCGAGCCACCTCTGAAGGCGTTCATACCAATCGGGCGTTCAACCGGTACCAATTTTAAGGTAGATAAAACTTCCTCGGTACCGGGCCGATGCGAGATGGTCACGAGATACATCTGTTCAATTACTGGCAAAGTTCTCAATAAGGTAATGGAAGACTGCAACTGGGTTGGTAAGTGTGTGGTGGTTCCTTCGTCTGAAGAGGCGATCACTACCCACGTGGAGGGTTTTTTGAGTGTTTACACTTACCCCTTCACGTTGGGCCCTTTGGACCCGGTTATTATTGCTTTTTGCAAAAGATACGAAGTGACCTTGGGCCAAATTCATCCCTCTTTCTAGAGGATAGTCATTCTCCTCCATTTTTTTGCAAGCAAGATCGAAGGATATCCCTTTACCATCGATCATCTCATGCGGCTCTACAGCCCCCGACTCTTCCGAGGGGGGTTAATAAAACTTGCTCGTCAGGAAAGCAAATCCCCTTTCTCAAGCATCGATGAGGATAGGGATCAGGGCTAGTTGGGTCGATACGTTCAAATAAAAACATCGGATCTGATCCCGGCCGAAGATATGCCATTTCCTGAGAAATGGAATATGAATCGTAAGTTTTGCCTTGCCTATCAATTTGTTCATTATTCTTCCTTTCGTCCTTTTTCTTATCAATTTCATGGTAAATGTTTGGTGTTAGTTTAATTTTTAGATTTTTAGTTCTTTTTAGGCCATCGGTTATTAAAGTTCAATTATGTGTCCATATG
>MCJB01003158.1:3611-17870 GCA_002018475.1 Nicotiana obtusifolia
ATATATATATATATGTATGTATAGTATAGTATATCGTATAATACACTATACAATACACTTAGTATATATACTAAGTGTATTGTATAGTGTATTATACGATACACTATACTATATATATATATAGCGTATTATATATCAAGTTATATATATAATATACTATAACAGTGATTCATCGTTACAAGTGTATCAATACCTAATAGAACCCGTCCCTGTGTTCCGAGCGCTTCGTGTTCTTATATATATGTATATATATATATATATTATATGGATACGCACGCATGCTCCATAATACAACTTAACTGCATATTAATCCCTTGTATTACAAAAGCGTTAACGGCTTACATTTATATTATTTAGACATGCATAAAATACAAAAGTGAGTTTAATTCTGGTAAAATGTTGACATGAAAGCGACCAAATGTGGTCGCTAATATATATACTTTAATATTAGCGACCAACGTTGGTCGCCAAAAGATAATCTGATTTATTCATATTTTCCAGATAAGTGACCAACGTTGGTCGCTAAAATGTTACCTGTCCTATAGCGACCAACGTTGGTCGCAAAATATAAACGTAGGTCCACTGTAACGACCAACTTTGGTCACAAATTGTGAAATTTTTTTGACCAGATTGGTCTGACCAGTCCGATCAACATGTTGACGAATATTGCGACCAACTTTGGTCGCTAATTTCTTTAAGTTTATTTTTTTATTTTTTTTTTTACTAGTTTGGCGACCAATGTTGGTCGCTTTTCTTAGCAGACCAACGTTGGTCGCTAATTCTTGATCGCTTTTTTGCTGTTTTCTAGTAGTGTATTGCAGTTTCTGTCTTAATTTGTTGCAGTTTTGCTGTAGTTTTTTCTCCAATTTGCTGCAGTTTTCTGTGCAATTTTTGTTGCGGTCTTTGAATCACAATCATCATCTTCGAGGAAGCTCTTCGTCATGCTATTCCTAATAGCCACATGAACTTCTAAAAAATATCAAAATATTCAGCCATTTTCGACAAAGCTCAAGTACGACTTCAAAAAAATTCCAGCAAATCAATGGGTACCTAAATCCAGCAAAAGAAAATAATTCTATTAAACCCACAAAAAATAAAAATAACATCACAACTTACTTTTGGTCTTGGACATTTGTAGAACCTCCTCCAGCATGGCATTAGTCCGAGCAGTCAAAATTAAAGCAATCAGTCTGCAAGGGCATCTTCTCACTTCTCGGGCTACATACGAATTCACAGATCCTTTAGACAACATTCAAAAAACCAGTGGCAGAGGGTTTTTCTATGAAATGGGTCTTGAACATATGAATTAGAATTTTTTAAAAGGTAGACGAACACCATCGATTAAGGGATGACTTTTTTCCCACGTTGGACAATCACGTCATCAATTATAATGTATTTAAATAGGAATGACATCTGATCCGGAGGGCTGTTAGTAGTAAGGGTAGGCGTGATCTAAAAATTAGACTGCACGGGTATAATTACTACTAAAATTTAATGAAGGGTAAAAAAGACCTACTTCGTGTAATTTAACGTCAATTTTAATCCTTTCCGTATTTTAAATATTCTCGAAATAATACTCAATATAGATCTCTTTTTTAGTTTGTTAAAAAGTTACCACTTGATATTTTTCAGTTATCTTATGGTTACGTGTAGTATTAAACTAAAAATACTAGTATATGAGATATATGTATTTCTCGTTAGCAGAAGGGGAGCTACAGTAACTACAATTTGTATCACTGTATGGGGTCGGATACGATCGAGCACGCCAGTCTTGGGTTACGATCATCGGTGCAACTTAAGGACGGTCTCCTGTGAATCGAGACCAACACTTCGAGAAGGGAAGTTCGAGGTCAGGCGTCATTGGGATAACGTTCGAAGTCAAAGTATTCGAGATGAGGTAGCCGAGACCGGTTTGGATAAAGCATCTTATGGTAAAAATATCAGATTCGCATAACGGAAGAGCCGAAAATCTCGTGGTATGTACCTATCTCGGCTGGAATCACGGCCCAAATAAGCAAAGACGTTGAACCTAATAATTTTAGGGATCTTTTACCCTGTAATTAGGTCTTTACCTTGTATAGGATTCTTTTCTCCTCCTATATAAAGAATTCAACCCTATTGTATATGACACAACATACGCTCAATAGAACAGTTATCATATTTTTGACTCCTCTTCATAAACTATTTATTTTTATTATTGTTCATCCTGTCACAGCAAAATCAGTCAACTTTGGTGGTTTGTTTATTCTTCCATTCATTTAAATCAGCCTTTATTTATCATTTATTCTTTAATTGTATTAGACCAAGTCACGTATCCTTAATACCAAGTACAAATTCAATTGTTACCCGAAGTTTAGGGTAAACAGTTTGGCGCCCACCGTGGGGCTAAGGATAATAGTGACCTTTTGATACAAATTTCTGTCACACACACTATTTTACGCTTGTTCTTTGCAGAATCTTTTGTTTTCAAGATATAACATAATCATGTCACACTCACAATCCATGCCTCAGTTCGTCAATGATGGGATCGACCACCAGGGTGAAAACAATAATGTGATGCTCGATAATGAAGTTCCAACCGACGCCAATTCTCAAATGGCGGTCGATGTGGATCAGACTTCTGGCCCGTCGAACAGTGTTCAGAGAGAACACCGTTCAAGAACTCAAAACAATGAAGGGGGCGGGATCAGTCTCAAAATGATATTCAACATGTTACAAGCCCAGCAAGCAGCCATCGCCCAACTGCAAAGTCGCAGTCAGGTGTCGGACAGGGTTGAAGCCGGTTCTTCTCGAGGAGTTGTCCCCGAAAACAAACCGACCGCGGCCCAACCGGACGAAAGCGGATCGGAGATAAATTCTGGAATCATGAAGATGCTCGAGGAGCTGACAAAGCGAGTCGAATCGGGCGAAAAGAAGATTGAAGCCAACGACAAGAAAGTAGAAACATATAACTCGAGGGTGGACCAGATTCCAGGAGCACCCCCGGTGTTGAAAGGCTTAGACTTGAAGAAATTCGTACAAAAGCCTTTCCTGTCAAGCGCTGTCCCAAAACCTATACCAAAAAAGTTCCGCATGCCGGAAATCCCCAAGTACAACGGGACATCTAATCCAAATGAACACGTAACAGCGTACACATGCGCCATAAAGGGGAATGATCTTGAAGATGACGAGATTGAGTCCGTTCTTCTGAAGAAATTCGGGGAGACCTTGTCGAAAGGAGCAATGGCTTGGTACCACAACCTGCCACCGAACTCCATCGATTCCTTTGCCATGCTTGAAGACACCTTCGTCAAAGCTCATGCAGGCGCCATTAAAGTTGAAACACGGAAATCAGACTTATTCAAAGTCAGACAAAGTGATAACGAGATGCTGAGGGAATTTGTATCTCGCTTTCAAATGGAGGGAATGGACCTACCACCGGTCACTCAAGGGCTTAACGCCAGAAGTTCGACGGCTTCTCAGCAGCTTAAGCAGAGCTTGATCGAATACCCGGCTGCCACTTGGGCAGATATACACAATCGGTATCAATCGAAGATCAGGGTCGAAGATGATCAGCTTGGAGCCCCCTCGGGATCCGCTTACCCTATCAGAACTCATGACCGGACTCAAAGAGATAATTACCGAGAGCCAAGGTCGAACAGAAACAGACATCGACTGTATCCTGGCGATCGAAGGGCCATCCCGGGAAGACAAGGGTCTCCGAGACAGGTGAGGAGGAACGATCCTAATCGAAGGAACCGAGGACCGCTGCTGAGAAATAACTTGGAAAGAGCCGCTGGTCACCGAGAAGCGCGCCGACTGTCCGAGTACAACTTCAACGTCGATTCAGCGACTCTCGTATCCGCCATTGGTCGCATTAAAGATACCAAATGGCCTCGGCCGCTGCACTCGGTCCCGGCCAAGAGAGACCCCAACTTAATATGTAAGTACCATGGTACACATGGACCTAAGACGGAAGATTGCCGACAACTGAGGGAAGAAGTAGCACGGTTGCTCGAAAACGGGCACCTTCGAGAGTTTTTAAGCGACCGGGCCAAGAACCATTACGGAACAGAAACAGGCCAACAAATCAGGAGGGGCCTCAGCACACGATCAACATGATAATCGGAGTGGTAGATACACCCCAAGGCCTGGTATTAAAGCTTACCAAGAAATCTATCGCCCGAGAAAAGCGTACTCGGGATTATGCGGCGGAAAGAGCTTTATGCTTCGGCGATAAAGATGCAGAAGGGGTCATACAGCCCCACAACGATGCCTTGGTGATATCGATGCTCGTACACAAAACCCGAGTGGAGCGTGTACTTGTCGATCGCGGTAGTTCAGCTAATATAATTCGGTCGTGGGTCATCGAGGAGCTCGGATTGACAAACCAGATCATCCCCGAAGTTCGGATCCTCAATGGTTTCAACATGGCATGTAAGACAACCAAAGGGGAAATAACGTTGATGGTGAACACCGTCGGTATTGTTCGGGCAACGAAGTTTTGCGAGATCGAGGGCGACATGAGATACAATGCCTTGCTTGGGAGGCCTTGGATTGAGGACATCGGAGCTGTACCTTCGACTTTGCACTGGATGTTGAAATTCCCATCGGCTGATGGGGTCGTAACTGTCTACGGAGAACAACATGCTGCGAGGGAGATGTTCGCAGTGGAAGAGACAGTGCCAAAGCCGACCGCTCCTTCCCAGAAGACCCAATAGCAATCATAGACAACACCTTCAACAAACGAGGGTGAGCAGGATTAACTCAAAGTTGACAACTATGGGGTTCCCCAGTTATTTAGCGGTCCCGACGAGTCCGATGCGACCAAATCGACGGTCGAGGAGCTCGAACAGATTTCACTCCGAAGCGACTAGCCTGATCGAAAGGTATACCTGGGTTCGGGCTTAAGCTCCAAGCTCAGGACCAAATTAATTAAATTTTTTTCAGCTAACGAAGATTCTTTTGCTTGGTCCCATCTTGACATAATAGGGATACCACCGGAAATTACAACTCACAAACTGAGCATTGACCCAAAATTCCGGCCTATCAAGTAAAAGAGGAGGCCTCAATCCGAAATCAAGCAAGCATTCATCAAGGACGAGGTGACTAAACTTTTGAATATAGGGTCCATACGAGAAGTTAAATACCCGGAGTGGTTAGCAAATGTAGTTGTAGTTCCTAAAAGGGAAATAAGCTTAGAATGTGCATAGATTATAAAGATCTAAACAAGGTGTGCCCCAAAGACTCCTTTCCCTTGCCCAACATCGATCACATGATCGATGCTACCGCTGGCCACGAGACTCTTAGTTCTCTCGATGCCTACTCTAGTTACAACCAGATACAAATGGATAAGGATGATCAAGAAAAGACATCCTTCATCACTAAGTATGGCACTTATTGCTATAACGTGATATCGTTCGGGCTAAAAAATGCAGGGGCTACCTACCAACGCCTAGTAAATAAGATGTTCGAAAAAAAACTAGGAGTAACAATGGAAGTTTATATTGATGACATGTTAGTTAAGTCCCTGCGAGTAGAGGACCATTTGAGTTATTTGCAGGAAACATTCGATGTACTAAAAAGGTACAACATGAAGTTGAACCCAAAGAAGTGTGCATTCAGAGTAGGTTCGGGAAAATTCCTTGGTTTCATGGTCTCGAACCGAGGAATAGAAATCAACCCCGACAAAATCAAAGCCACTGAAGACATAACAATCGTAGACAGTGTGAAAGAAGTGCAGAAACTGACAGGTCGGATAGCAGCCCTAGGCCAATTCATATCGAGGTCATCCGACAAAAGCCATCAGTTCTTCAACTTGCTGAAGAAGAAGAACGAATTCTCATGGGGACCAAAATGTCAGCATGCGTTAGAAGAGCTTAAAAGGTATCTCTCCAGTCCACCTTTGCTGTATACGCCAAAAAACGGGCGAGCAGTTATACCTTTACCTTGCTGTTTCGGAAATAGCGGTGAGCGGGGTCCTGGTCCGAGAAGAACAAGGTACGCAATTCCCCATTTACTACGTCAGTAGAACACTAGGTGAGGACGAAACCAGGTACCCATATTTGGAAAAATTAGCACTCGCGTTATTGAGTGCCTCTAGGAAGTTGAAACCCTACTTCCAATGTCATCCCATATGTGTAGTGACAACTTATCCCCTTAGGAACATCATGCACAAACCTGAGCTATCAGGTCAACTGGCCAAGTGGGCCATCGAAATAAGCGAATACGATATTGAATATCGGCCTCGAACCTCGATCAAGTCTCAAGTACTAGCAGATTTTATCGCCGACTTTACGCTGTTGCTTATCCCCGAGGTCGAGAAAGAACTAATGACCAAATCGGGGACTCCTTCGAGAGTGTGGACCTTGTTCATAGACGGTGCCTCTAATTCGAAAGGACCGGGGCTTGGTATCGTACTCAAACCCCCAACCGTGAATACGATTCGACAGTCTATTAAGACTGTAAAATTGACTAACAATGAGGCAGAATATGAGGCTATGACTGCAGGTTTAGAGTTGGCCAAAAACCTAGGAGCAGAAATAATCGAAGCCAAATGTGATTCCCTCCTCGTAGTCAACCAAGTAAATAAGGCATTCGAGGTCAGAGAGGGGCGTATGCAAAGGCATGTGGAGAAGCTTCAAGTCACACTACACAGGTTTAAAGAATGGACCCTACAACACATACCACAGGAACAAAATAGTGAGGCTGATGTCCTTGCCAACTTAGGGTCGTCGGTCGAAGATGAAGAGATTGATTCTGAAAAGGTCGTACAATTATTGAGGTCGGTGGTGGAAGAAGGTCATGCCGAAATCAACTCAATAAGCTTGACCTGGGATTGGAGAAACAAATACATAGAATATCTTAGTTCAGGTAAATTGCCATCGGATCCCAAAGAATAGAGGACGTTACGCACAAAGGCAGCCCGATTTTGTTTGGCCGACGATGGAACCTTGTACAGGAGAACATTCGGAGGTCCTCTCGCCATATGTCTTGGACCCGGTGACACCGAATACATCTTAAGGGAGATACACGAAGGTACATACGGCAATCACTCCGTCTCCGAATCCTTGGTTCGAAAAATAATTCGGGCCGGTTACTATTAGATCGACATGGAGAAAGATACGAAGGAGTTCGTACGCAAGTGCAGCAAATGCCAAAGGCACGCACCGATGTTTCACCAGCCCGGAGAGACACTGCATTCAGTCCTATCGCCATGGCCGTTCATGAAGTGGGGAATGGACATCGTAGGCCCCCTCCCTCGTGCCCCAGGTAAAGCTCAATTTATTCTTTTTATGACTAACTACTCTTCCAAGTGGGTGGAAGCACAGGCTTACGAAAAGGTCAGGGAAAAGGAAGTAATTGACTTCATATGGGACCATATTATTTGCCGGTTTAGGATGCCCTCGGAAGTTGTATGCGATAACGGCAAACAATTCGTTGGCAGCAAAATAACAAAGTTCTTCGAAGACAACAAGATCAAGAGAATATTGTCAACTCCGTATCACCCCAGCAGTAATGGTCAAGCCGAGTCAACCAACAAGACTATAATTCGGAACTTGAAGAAAAGGTTAGCCGACGCAAAGGGAAAATGGAGGGAAATGCTGCCCGAGGTCCTATGGGCATGTCGCACAACCGAGAAAACCGGCACCGGGGCCACCCCATTCTCCCTAGTCTATGGTACTGAAGCGCTGATACCGGTCGAGGTAGGCGAACCGAGCGTCAGGTTCCGATACATAACCAAAGAATCAAACTGGGAGGCTATGAACATCAGCTTGGAACTTTTGGATGAAAGGAGGGAAGTGGCTCTTGTTCGGATGGCGGCGCAGAAACAAAAAATCGAGAGATATTACAATCGGACAGCCCATCTCCGAGACTTCAACATTGGGGACTTGGTACTCAGAAGAATTACACCCAACGCTCGAGATCCAAACGAAGGAAAACTGGGACCGAACTGGGAAGGGCCCTATACTATCTTGAAAGTCACCGGAAAGGGATCTTACAAGCTCGGAACTATGGATGGCAAGCAGCTGCCAAACAATTGGAACGTGAGCCACCTGAAGCGATATTATTGTTAAGGTAATAAATTTTATTTTCGTTCATTTTATTTGTTGATACTAACATCTGCAGGTTGCAAATGGAATGACCTCAAGCCAGGAAATACGAGACACTAGGAATGAAAGCACGCGTTGCACTCTTTTTTCCTTCGACCGATTTTGTCCCAAATCGGGTTTTATGGCAAGGTTTTTAATGAGGAAACCAGGACTCATGCTAACTTAGATCAGTCGCTCATTGAAGATAATGATATTTGGTGCACAACTTCGATCGACCTTGAACATCTGGAGATTGCTTGTCTATTTCGAATCTTCGCTTAGCTACTTCAAATTCAAGGGGACTTCACATAGATCATTAGGAATCAATGTAAGGGTCAAACGATCAAAGGTACCGTGCCCAAATAGATCGATCTGCCCCTTAAGCAAAGTTGTACAAGCGTATGTATGCTAATAAAGTTTCTTTGGCACCGATATTCTGTTTCTGAGCCCAAGGGCCTCTTCGATTATCATTCCATTATCAAAAACTAACATCGTTCATATGTCCGCGCCAAATTCAGAGGGAAGTAAGACCTATTAAGGCAAACCCCAAATTCTATTAATAGGCCAAGGCCGTATTGAGTTAACAAAACTCGAAGGGAAATAAGACCAACTCAGGCAAATCCCAATTTATAAAAAGGCTAAGGCCAAACCAAGCTAAATTCGAGGGTGATTGAAATTTGCCAAGGCAAAACCTCGATTCTTTAAAAGGGTTAAAGCCAAATCAAATTGTTAAAGTTTGAAAGGGATCAAAATTTTCTAAGGCATGATCCCGATTTCTTAATAGGCCAAGGCCATATCGAACTAAAAAATTCGGGGGTAAACGAAGCCTATTAAGGCAACTCCGAATTCATAAAAGGCTAAGGCTGAATCAGATTAAAACCTGCTAAGACTGATTCAGCTCCTTAACAGACCAAGGTCCCCTCGAGATGTAGTTATTCGATCGGCCATCCATGGTGAAATAAATCCTAGCTAAGGTAGGAAAGCTTGCGAGATATAAAAATTTTAGAACAAAGTCAAACAAAATAAAGGAATTCTTTTATATAAGCAAATTACAAAAAGGCCATATCATTTTACAGGCAAGATCAGTCAGAATCATCTTCTTCTTCCTCAGGGAAGGCCCGCCTCCTAGCTTCAGCTTTGATCTTTGCCGCTTCATCGACCTCAGAAGATAGATCGAAGCCTCGAGCTTGTAGCTCCTCATGGACGGAGAGACGGGTCTGGCACTTGGTGTATTCGACCAAAATCTTTGATTGCTCCTGGGCGGCCTCAGCATCAGCTCTGAATTGAGCTATCAAATCATCGACGTCGGCTTTGGACGTGGCAATCTCGGACTTTGCTGATTGCAGCTCGTTCACCAGAACATCCCAATCCTAAGTGAGCATCTCGACTTGGGATTGAAGAGATTCAGTGATTTTAGTTAGAACTCTGATTTTTTCTTGTGCCTCCGAAATCTGCTCTTCCAAGGGAACTACGCGAGCCTGGAGGGTCTCCTTTTTTGAAGTTAATATATCGGCCTTGGCTATCCATTCGCTGGTTTCTGCCTTGGCCTCGCTCACTACAGACCGAAGTTGATTTAATCGGTCAGCTTGCTGCCCCAGCTGGTCGATTGCTTTGTCATGCTCTCTTCGCATGAAGTCCAGCTCGGCTCGAAGGTTCGACATCTCCCCCTCGAGTCGCTGGCGCAGTGCCTTTTCTTGTGTATTTTCTTCCCTTTGCCGAAGGAACGCCTCGTGATGAAGCAAAGACTGCAAGATGTTAAAACAGTCAGTACAAATCGAAGGGTAAGATAACGGGCGCCGAATAGAACCAATGGAGAAGTGTACCTTATTTGCCGCCTGTTGAGCTTCGTTGAATAAACAGGCCGAGTCCACCTCATCCATTGCAGCCTGATCCTCTTCGGTCACCAAACAACGAAGGTAGCTAGCCACGCCTACGGGCGCAACCAAAGCCCTAGCATCTTCGAAAATGGTGAACTTTATTACCCTCTTCCGATCAGGATTGGAACTTGGAGCGGGAAATCTATCGACTAACTTAAGACCGATAGACACCCCACTCATCTCGGCAGGGGGACTCCTTCTCGGCACTTCGAGCCCGAAGGTATCAGCCGATGGCATCCCATCGAAGAACTCTTCGAAGGCTCCTGTTGATACCGGGCCTTTGCTCGGCGTGTGCGTCCTTGTGGCCTGGGCTTCATTCAGAGTTGCCTCCGAAAAGGAGGGAGAATCCATTGTCTCTGGGAGGTCCGAGATTCCTTGTGCTGCCTCCCCCGCATCGGCACGTACCCCGGTCCTCGTCCTTGCCTCGAGATCCACTGCTTGAGGGATGCAAGCTTCATCGACTGCTGGCTCAAGGACTATCCGAGATGATTCATTATTTAAAGTATTAAGGTTTCTATCTTACTCGGAGTTGTCACTCAGCCGAATAGCCAGGTCGGCGATTTTAACCCTACGAGCTATGCTTTTCTTCTTAACCCTCCTTTTCTCAGGCTCTGAGGAATCGGGGACTTCTTTCCTCTTTTTCTCTCCCTCATTCTCCGAGGCAGGGGGAGGGCAGGAAACTTCTTCACCGATGGACGCCGCCCTCAATCCAGTGTCCTTCGATAAACCTATGAAGAAAGGGGGAAATTAATTAATGGCAGCACTGATCACTTAAAGTAAGAAAGATGAATATTATCGAGCTCACCATGATTTTTGGCCTCCAAAAGGCCCTTTGATATTTCACGCCAGGTGCGTTCTGAGTAAGTCCTTTGTGCTACCACCTTCCGGACCCACTATTCCAAATGCTGAATCGCAGCCGGCGGATGGGAAACAGCTACATTTTGCAAAATATATTAGTAACATAACAAACGAGAGACAACAAACGAATTACGGTAGGAAAGTGATCCTTACGATTCATGTTCCACCTTTCGGGGAACGGTATATCTTCGGCAGGGATCAGGTCCGATGTCCTTATTCGGACAAATCAGCTCATCCAGCCCCTGTCCTTGTCTTCATCGATGCTCGAAAATGGGGCTTTGCTTGCCCGATGAGCGAGTTTTATTAGTCCCTCTCGGAAAATTCGGGGATTGTATAGGCGTATCAGGTGATTAATGGTGAAAGGATGTCCATCGACCTTGCTCACAAAAAAGCGAAAAGAAGAACTATCCGCCAAATGGAGGGGTGAATCTGCCCCAAAGTAACATTGTACCTTTTACAAAAGGCGACAATGATGGGGTCCAAAGGTCCCAACGTGAAGGGGTAAGTGTAAACACTCAAGTAACCCTCCACGTGGGTGGTAATTTCCTCATCCTGAGAGGGAACTACCACATCTTTGTTAGTCCAGTTACAATCTATTTTCACCCTCTCTATGGTTTTGCCCGTAATCGAGCTTATGTATCTGGCAATCGGTTCACCACGGCCCGGTACAGAAGAGGCTTTTTCTACTTTAAAGTCGGAGCCGATTGGGCATCCGACCGGTACGAAAGCTTTAAGAGGAGGCTCTGTTGAAGTTTCTTCAACAACGACAGGCTCAACCTCTTCAGAAGGTTGAGAAGAAGAGGTTTGCTGTTTCTGAGGAACAGATTTGGATGTTTTGATATTGAAGATAAAAGATGAAAAGCGAGCAAATTGGAGTGAATAAAGGGAAGTTACTTGGAGAACACAAATATAGAGAACTTAAGACTCAGACGGCGCAAAACTTGGAACTTGAAGAATGAAGGGGCTATTTATACTTTTCAAAAGCGGCGGTTCGAAACACAAGATGGGAAAGCATAAATTAGTATTTGCAGAAGTTGCAAGTTTTGTTGCCAGCTGGGACACGAAAGGACCTTTTTTGATATTGGCCACGTGCGTCATCATGCTGCCGTCATCCATCAGCAAGACGTTTTTAGGTTATCTGATTTGATGCTTCGAACTTCGTGTCGTATCGATAAGTGTGTTCTCAGTTAACCTAATCTTGAAAAGCGGCGGTTCGTATTGTTTTTTGTCATTAGTCTCCAAAAAACGAGTCGACTATCTGTATGGGGTCGGATACGATCGAGCACACCAGTCTTGGGTTACGATCATCGGTGCAACTTAAGGAAGGTCTCCTGTGAATCGAGACCAGCACTTCGAGAAGGGAACTTCCAGGTCAGGCATCATCGGGATAACATTCGAAGTCAAAGTATTCGAGATGAGGTAGCCGAGACCGGTTTGGATAAAGCGTCTTATGGTAAAAATATCAGATTCGCAAAACGGAAGGGCCGGAAATCTCGTGGCATGTACCTATCTCGGCGGGAATCACGGCCCAAATCAGCAAAGACGTTGAACCTAATAATTTTAGGGCTCTTTTACCTTGTAATTAGGTCTTTTACCTTGTATAGGATTCTTTTCTCCTCCTATATAAATAATTCAACCCTATTGTACATGACACAACATACGCTCAATAGAACAGTTATCGTATTTTTGACTCCTCTTCATAAACTATTTCTTTTCATTATTGTTCATCCTGTCACTGCAAAATCAGTCAACTTTGGTTGTTTGTTTATTCTTCCATTCATTTAAATCAGCCTTTATTTATCATTTATTCTTTAATTGTATTAGACCAAGTCACGTATCCTTAATACCACGTACAAATTCAATTATTACCCGAAGTTTAGGGTAAACAATCACCGGTCATCGCAATTCCTCAGAAAACAAATGAATTGCTTTTATCCACAGTCTAAAGTTCACCTAGATGCAAAGATTGAATCTTGCTACTAAACGCTAGTTGTTTCTATTTACCCGTAAAATTTTACAGTTGAATTTATACATGGTTTCTAGATAAATAATTTAATTTGATCCTGAAATAATAAATAATCGAAGAATTATGCAATACTTAGCCTTAGGATGTAGATAAAACAACAGAGGCAACGGTTTGGGTAAAAGTGTTTCTGGGCACAACAACAACGAAATCAAAAAGTAAGAAGATAAAATTGTATTGAGCTTTGTATAGAATGTAGGGTAAGTTTACCAGAAAATTTGTGTGCCTTACAATGATAACTGAGCTCACTATTTATAGCTATGTCTAGGGAATGAGGTCCTAGGATCGTGCCCTTATTTAATGCCAATTATGAGGGACAATGATAAAGATGTAACAGTGAACATAAATGCCAAATTCCCTGTAACGGACAATTGCCCTTAATGTCATGGAATATACTCTCTATTAAATGCTACCGGGCGAAGAGCATTTATCACATCTTTATGAACGTTATTATTTTTGGCGACAAACGAAACAGTTGCATTCGGTATTTGGCCATCCCCCCGTCTTGGGTTGCACGTGTACCTTTTTTGGATGGCAGCGTGTCATAGCATATTATACCCTATACAGATAGTCCCCTTGCTTTACGGTCATATAACTTTATGTTATCGGGAAGTTGGTAGAAACACTCTTTTGGTGAAAATTACTATAATTCCCTCTGAAGCCTTCTAACGGTTGATTAGACGCACTATCTCCACATTTAATGGCCCGAACACGCGTCATCCCATGATTCAGCACAACTTTTGCCGCTTATCAAGGTAATCATGACCATGAATTTAGCTGCCAAAACTTTTACTTATACGTATCAAACTTCTCCCTTATACTTCATAATTTTTTGAGCTTCCCTTATCTAATTTGCATCTTGCTCTTCATCTTTTCTCTAATTCTCTTCACACAAAAAACCTTCTTCTTCTTCCATACAATGGCTTCTTCCACAAAGCGTAAAGGTTTTTCAAAGAGCAAGAATAAGGCCGAGGACTTTGCTCCTCCAACAGTGGGCTCTATCATCCCTAGAAGTTTTATTATCACAAAAGACTTCAAAGAGAAATTCCCTACTGCTAACTCTCATACATGGGCCGTCAGAAGGTATCCTTCTTCCATTCGTCCTTCTAGCATTCCAGCTATGAAGGAAGACCGCCGCTGCCATCTTGGATATAATTGCTCCTGATCTATCGGAGCGAGTCACCCTACTCAAGGAGGATTTTACATATTTTTACACTTATCCCTTTACTTTCAATGCGTTCTCTTTGAGCAGAGAGCTTGATTCCATAATTGTGGAGTTTTGCCTCCGCTACCAAGTGTGTTCAGCACAAGTAAGTCCTTCTGTGTGGAGGACGGTTGCTTGCCTTTGGCATTTGTGCCAGGAGACTGGAGAGGAGCTAACCTTACATCATATGATGAATCTCTATTCTCCCAAAATCTTTGGGGGGTG
>MCJB01003158.1:20898-43460 GCA_002018475.1 Nicotiana obtusifolia
CAAGTGTTCGAATGCAAAAAGTGCGAATTGGAACACTGGAAGTCTTGTATCTTCGAAGATTCCACAAAGGTATTGCAAGATAATCCTTAAATTGATAACACACTTTACTCCCCCTTAGGAATTTATGCTATCGATCGAAGGACTATCTAACAACCCTCTTGTGGTTTGTGCTCGTGAACGATCGGGTAACCCTTGCTCAATAGCAAACTTAACTTCCCGGTGGGAATTTGCTATAGAGCAAAATATTATCTAACCATCCCCGCGTGGATCTTTGCTTGCGTGCGTTGCTATTAAAGGTCTTATTGCTGCTGTCTTCGTAGTATGTAATCTGTTGCACATACTTTCTAATAGGATAATGTTCATCAGCAATAATATCTTTTGAGGTGTGCCATGTTCCAATTGCTGGGCAACTTAAATTTTCAACTCGTATGAACCTTTCCCGGTGATAGCCAAAACTCTGTGAGGGCCTTCCAACGTTGGACCTAGCTTCCCCGAGTTGAGCTCCTGGGTGTTTTAAGTTACTTAGGACCAAGTATCCTACTTTGAAATAACGGAGGTTGGCCCTTCGATTATAATACCGTTCCATTATCTACTTTTGAGCTACCATTCTTACATGCGCCAAGTACCTGCATTCATCAAGCAGTTCCAAGTTGACTAACATTTCTTCGTTGTTCGATTCTTCATCTGCCTAGAAATATCTCAAGGTGGGTTCCCCTACTACCACTGAGATTAAAGCTACTGCACCGTACACGAGGGAAAAAGGGGTTTCCCCTGTGCTCGACTTGACCGTAGTTCAGTATGCCTATAGAACTCCTGGTAATTCCTCGGACCAGTTACCCTTAGCCATTTCCAACCTTTTCCTATGGTTTTGAATAATCACTTTGTTCGTCTACTCCGCTTCACCGTTTGCGTTCGGATGCTAAGGTGAAGATGTGATCCTCTTTTTTTTTTTTTTTTTTTTTAATCTGAGAGGAACTTTGTAATTTTTGCGCCGATAACCTATGACCCATTGTCACATGTTATCTCTTTTGTTATTCCGAACCTGCAAATTATCTTTTTCCACAAGAAATCCACCACTTTGCGTTCTCCGATATTCTGATAAGGAGAAAAATAGTCAGTCAAAATTAAAAGAAATCTTACCTTTCTCGGAGCCGGTGGTAGTGGTCTGACGATGTCCATCCCCATTTCATGAACGTCAATAGGGGCAAAACCAAATGTAAGTGTTCTGCCAGTTGATGCACCAGTGGTGCGTAGCGTTGACACTTATAACATTTTCGTAGGAAGTCTTTAGTGTCTTGTTACATGCAGGGCCAATAATATCCTGCCCTTACCAACTTCAACACTAAGGAATTTGCGCCCAAGTGGTTGCCGCATATCCCTTCATGAACCTCTCTCATGACATAGTTAGCTTCTGATGCCCCTAAGCATCGGGCCAGCGGGCCTTGAAAATATTTTCTATACAATTGTCCTCTCTTGAAGCTATATCGTGCTTCTTTGGCGCGCAGCTCCTAGGATGCTTTGGAGTCTTCAGGTAAATTTTCGTGTTTGAGATAATCGATGATTTCATTCCTCCAGTCCTAGAGCAAATTAGTCGAATTTACGTCATAGTAACCATCTGTATCCAGGATATAGTTCATAGGCTGTATTACCGTCCGGACTCCGATCCCTTTATTTTCGTCAATGATCTTAGGTTTGCCAATGCGTATGCTTTTGCGTTATCTTCCCTTGGGATATAAGTAATTGAGCAGTCTCAGAATCCCACCAACAAAGCCTGAACCTTTACCACGTATTGTTGCATGGGCTCCTCTTTGCTCTCGAAGATCCCGTAGACCTGATTTACCACCAGCAATGAGTCGCATTTGATTTCGATGACCTCAGAGTCAAGTCCCCGGGCCAATTTGAGCCCTGCAATCAAAGCTTCATACTTTTCTTTATTGTTAGTTAAAGGGACCTTTTTGATGGCATGCCTTAGAGTTTCCCCCGAAGGCATGATTAAAACTATACCGAGCCCGAGCCCTTTTATGTTGGAAGCTCCGTCCGTAAATAAGGTCCAAACCCCTAATATCGATTCCGACACCATTACTGCCTCCTTGGTTTCCAGAGACAATAATCCCCGACTGAAATCAGCCAAGAAGTCAGCCAAGACTTGCAACTTAATTGCAGTCCTTGGCTTATATTCTATGTCGCATTCACTCATTTCGAAGGCCCATTTGGAAAATCTACTCGAGAGCTCGAGTTTATGAAGGATGTTCCGCAAAGGAAAAGTAGTCACCACGGCTATCGGTTGGCACTAGAAGTAGGGCCTCAGCTTTCGAGCGGCGACTATGAGAGCTAAGGCCAGTTTCTCCAAATTTCTGCTCCCGTTAAAATTTTACTAACATAATAAATGGGAGATTGCGTACCTTCCTTTTCTCTGACTAAAATCGCACTTACCGCAACTTTCGAAACCGCGAGATAAACCAGTAATGTTTAACTTCTTTTGGTTTTGAAAGCAATGGAGGGATTGACAAGTACTTCTTTAAATCCCTTAAAGCCTGCTGGCACTCCGGGGTCCATTCGAAATTATTTTTCTTTTTGAGTAGTGCGAAGAAACGATGACACTTTCTGATGAATGTGAAATGAACCTGCTCAAAGCTGCTAATCTCCCTGTAAGCCTTTGGACTTCCTTCACATTTGATAGTTGGTTCGGGATGTCTTCTATGGCCTTGATCTTATCGGGGTTTACCTCAATTCCATTTTGTGATACCAGAAATCCCAGAAACTTACCAGAGCTGACCCCGAACGCGGATTTCTCGGGATTAAGTTTCATATTATGCTTTCGTAGGATGTTGAAAGTTTCTTTTAGATGCTTAAGATGTTCGCTTGCATTTAAAGACATAACGAGCATATCATCTATATAAACTTCCATAGTTTTTCCTATTTGATTTTCAAACATCTTGTTCATGAGCTGTTGATAAGTGGCTCCGGTGTTTTTCAACCTGAAGGGCATCACATTGTAGCAATATATGCCGAAATTCATTATAAACAAAGTTTTTTCCTGATCCTCCGGGTTCAACTTAATTTTGTTGTACCCGGAATAAGCATCGAGGAAACTCATTAACTCGTGCCCGGCCATGGAATCAATCATTTGATCGGTGTTTGGCAGTGGGAACGAGTCTTTCAGGAACGCCTTATTAAGATCTTTATAATCTACACATATGCGAAACTTATTGTTCTTCTTAGGAACTACTACTACATTGGCTAGCCAGTATAGATATCTTATCTCTCGGATCGAACCGATATTAAGTAAGTGGGTTACCTCTTCTTTGACGAATTTATTTCTAGCTTCAGCAATCAGACGTTTCTTTTGTCTTACCGGAGGTGTTTTGGAATCCAAGCTTAACTTGTGTACGGCTACCTTTGTCAGGATGCCTGTCATATCCTCATGCGACCATGCAAAATAATCGGTGTTAGAATTATGGAGTTTAATAAAGTCAGACCTGAGTTCTGGGTGTAGTCCTGTCCCTAAGTGGAATTTCCTTTCTAGGAATTCTTCGAATAATGCCACTTGCTCCAGCTCTTGCGCTGTGGACATCGTTGCATCAGTCTCTTCTGGAACTTGGAAATATCTTGGCACCTGATAATATTCCGACGCCTCTAGAAGTCTGTCTGTCTGTCACAATAATCCATTGATTTTTCTCTATTCTTTTCTCGTCCTTTGGTCGACGATGGAAAACCAACCTGATCATCTTCGATCCTTATTTTTGATTTGTATTAGTTGTGGACATCCGCCTAGGTCATTGTTTGAAACTCGAGTAGGCTTTCCTTCAATTTTCGGGAAGCGTCTTAACTCCTCGGATTCAATCCCTTGGTGAATGCTTCAGCCGCCCATTCATCCAGGACAACCGGGAGCAACATTCTCTCCTTCTAGAATCGGGTAAGGAACTCTCGGTAGCAGCTCGGACTCTCCTTGCACAATCCTGAATATGTCAGTCTTTCGAGCCTGTACTTTTCTAGCCCCAGCATGAGCCTTGATGAAAGAATCCACAAGCATTTCAAAGGAGTCTATGAAATGCTCAAGTAACAGCGAATACTACGTCAAGGCTCCCCTCGTGAGGGTTTCTCCAAATTTCTTTAGCAACACAGACTCAATTTCATGAGAAGCTAAATCGTTTCCCTTTACCGCCGTTGTGTAGGTGGTAATATGCTTCTGGGGTTCTGAAGTTCCGTCATACTTTGGCACTTCAGGCATTTTGAACCGCTTGGGGAATGGTGCGGCACTTGGCTTATATGAAAATTGAGTATACTTTTTCGAGTCCCTACCGTTTAGCACGGTGGCGCCCCCGGGATCTGGTCCATGCGGGTGTTCACTTCCCTCATAAACCGTAAAAGTTTATTCTTGAAAGGATCATTCTCGTGATTGAGGCCGGATCTGTTCCCCCTGCCCCATCTGAGCCAATTTCACCCCACAGAATGTTGTTGTCGACCCTCTGCGTTGTTTGATTCACGAGAGCCCCAAGAGGAATCAGATATCGTCTGTTTGCATTATTTGAAGCTCCCGGCAGCGCCTGCTTCAACTCCGTCATAACCTTACCCGTGAGGTGGCTTAGAATGATCACATGTTGATCTTGCAAGACCCTTACTGCTTCAACGACAAGTTCCTCACCAGGATCATCGGGAATTGTCTCCCGAACATGTCGAGGATATTGCCTGTCATGCACCGGTGTAACGTCATTCCCGTCATTATGGGTGTCACTGATTGAGTCCTTGAAATGAGGTTGATCCCCTCGAATCTCGGGGTTGTGCATGTTGTTAACTGAGCTATATTAAATGCTACCGGGCGAACAACATTTAAATGCTGAGAAAATTTGTGTGCGTTACAATGATAACTGAGCTCACTACTTATAACTATGTCTAGGGAAGGAGGTCCTAGTATCATGTCCTGATTTAATGTCAATTATGAGGGACATTGATGAAGATGTAGCGGAGAACATAAATGTCAAATTTCCTGTAACGGGTAATTACTCTTAATGCCTTGGAATATGCTATATTAAATGCTACCGGGCGAACAACATTTATCACATCTTTATGAACGTTATTCTTTCCGGTGACAAACGAAATAGTTGCCTTTGATCTTTGGCCATCCCTCGTCTTGGGTTCCACGTGTTCCTTTTTTGGACAGTCTCGTGTCATAGCATATTTTACCCTATACAGTTTCTAGTATATTAAAAAGAGTACATTCTTCAACACTCATAATGACGTTTATACCAGCACTAGAGTTTCTGATGGAGATTAATAAAATGAGTTTATATGCTATCTAACACCTCTTATGGACCGGTAATAATAATATTTTCCAATATTAAGTAAATATTAGACAAAACGTACATGCATAGAGTCTATGGCCGAGTTTAATCAAATTAATTAAAGAGGTAAGAAACCACGCAACTCATTCTTATCCTTAATTATATATAGTATTCAACAACTACTAATGCTTCTACTTATTAACAAAAAGAAGCAATACTGATATTTCATTTGTTATTTTTCTCTATTTGATATAGTAGTATTAGAGATCTAGGGTTGTCGATATCTAATATGAAGTTGATTTATAGAATAGGGAAGGAAGAGGAGGGAGAGGGAAGCATCATGATTAATTATATGTACTATTCTTTTGTTATTGCGCTATGTAATTAAAAAGGTAGATAAGTTTGTTCACATATAAATCAAATAAAAGGAAGTAGTTCTTTACCTCTTATTTTTTTCACTTTCATCATTTGATAAGCTTCTCACCTACCTTTATTACCACTAAAAAGTGATAGATATTTTGACCGTAAATCACGGGCATCATTTTGCCTTAGCATCTGAAACGAGAAGTTGACTTGAAGAAGGTACTAAATGTCAAATACGGCGTCCTTTCTAGTACTAAAAATGTATTTAGACATCATACCCACGCCATCGTTCTCTTCTTGTACGTCTTTATCCGTACTGTCCTTCCCTATCCTCTCCACACTTATCCTTGCCGTTTAAAACTTCACATCATAATTGAGTGTTTTGCTTTCCATTATGTATGAGTATAAACACATTTTTAAAAAATATAATGGTCTATTCAAATTCTTCTGTTTGAATTTATATGGTTTACTTTTTTAATCCATTACGAAAAAAAACTTTTTTGGTTTCGGTAAATAAAATATTTAATTTACTAATCACCAAGTAACTATTTATAAATCTCAGCATAGCTTAGCTACTACCCAGCAAGTCGATCTCAGAAAGAAAAAACCAACTCTAGCACCGAGCAAAACCTGTTGGCAAAATACTATCCCGCCTAGGAATAATATTCACGATAAATAATAATAACACAAGAGAGTAATAAAGACATTAAATATTTTAACGGGGTAAAATACAATACCCGAGCGGAGCAATATTACCTATATAATATTACAACTTAGTAGTGTCAAGAGACTACTACAACTTCGAAAGAAATAACACTCTTTATTTTAAATACCCTCACAGCAATATTACTCACACTCACTATTTATCTCACAAACTACGATTTGTGGATTACTCTCTCTAACTTTTGTTACTTCTCTCTGCTTTTTGACATATTTGAAGAAGTGATAGAGCTCCTTTTGTAGGAGCAAAATACGTAGCCTCCAAGAATGCTACAGGAGATGTATTAATCTCCTCACTTATTTCCAAACTTTGGCTCCAAGAAAGAGTTGCCAAACAAGTTTTATTTCATATGCACATGCCTATTTTGATGGGATGGACCCCAATATCTATCTCTTAAATTTGATTTTTATTTTTCATTCCATGTCTTGATCCCAGTATCTTCAATCTTCAATCTTAAGAGGCTCTGTAAATATATCCGCAGCTTTATCATGAAATTTAACATATTTGAACTCGACAGTAACAATTGATTGTTTCTTTGAACTCCGAGAAATAACAAAATCACCCAAGAAAAATACAAAATCGGTTGTGCTTTTTCTATCATCAATATCTCTCGCATAATCACTATCACAAAATCCCACAAGGTTGAAATCATTAGAAGAAGAGTAAAATAGCCCAAAATCAATCGTATCTTTTAGGTAACGAAGAATTCTTCTAGCGACTTTCAAGTAAGTGGAGTTAGGAGCATCCATAAAGCAACTTACTACTCCAATTGCAAAGAGTATATCTGGCCTGGTACAAGTATAGTACCTCAAACTTCCCACAAGACTTTTGAAAAATGCGGGATCCACTTTTTCTCCTTCATCAAACTTAGACAATTTTGTCCCACTCTCTATTGGTGTGTTCACAGGGTTGCAATCGAGCATGTTGAGCTTCTTCAATATCTCTTTTATATAGCTTTCTTGAGAGATAAAAATTTCATCCTCCATCTGCTTCACTTCTAGGCCCAAATAGTACGACATGAGCCCTGCATCCGTCATCTCGGACTCACGGGACATATCTTTCTTAAAAACTACAAACAAACTTGGGTTATTACCCATAAAAATGAGATCATAAACATAGAGACAAACAAGCAAGATATCTCCATTAGTATAAACTTTAAGGTAAAGAGCATATTCATGGAGACAACGAATAAATCCATTGTCTTGAAAATACTTGTCGATGCAACTATTCCATGCCCGTGGGGCTTGCTTCAATCCATGTAAAGCTTTATTCAACCGCAACACTTTAACTTTATGGTTTTTGTCCACAAATCCCAGTGGTTGTTCAACATAGACTACTTCTTCAAGATAGCCATTCAAGAAGGCAAACTCGACGTCTGTTGATGGATCTGTTACTTCATTTGTGCCACCAAAGAGATCAACAGACGAATTGTCTCCATGCGGACAACAGGCGCATATAATTCTTCATAGACAATGCGCTACCTTTGCTTGTAGCCTTTAGCCACAAGTCGTACTTTGTATCTCTCCACTTCTCCATCAATATTCTTCTTTTCCTTGTATACCCATTTCACTCCAATTGCTCGTTGTCCCTTGGGAAGAGTTTTTAACTCCCAAGTGTTGTTCTTCTCTGTTGACTCAATCTCCTCCTCCATGGCTTGTCTCCACCATTTGTCTGTAATAGCTTCATCAAAGTTCATTTGTTCACTATCACAAAGAGACAACATAAAAAATCAAAATTAGTAACTTCTTCTGTATCCTCATAGAGCTCTTGAATACTCCTCATCCTTTGCGGCTATTCGTTTGAACTTTCCAGAGAAGAAGGAGATGCAACATTAGTTAGAGAAAGAAGTTGAGTTATATCCTGCACAGGTTCCACGGCCTCTAGTTCTTCTTCATTACCAAAGTATGGAAGAAAATCATATGAAGTTTCTTCCTGAGCTTCCCAATTCCAAGCTAATTCTTCATCAAATTCAACATCGCGACTTACCACCACTTTGCCGCTACTTGGGTTGTATAGCTTGTAGCTTTTTGAACTCGTACCATAGCCAAAAAACACATGCTTGATACTTCGATCATCAAGTTTCGCTCTCCCTTGCTGTGGCACATAAGCATAGGCTATGCTCCCAAAGATTCACAAGTTCTTAACACTTGGCTTTCTTCCACTCCATACTTCTTGAGGGGTTTTACCTCTAACATTTTTTGTTGGAGACCTATTGTTCAAATAAACTGCACATGAAACAACTTCGGCCTAAAATTCCTTGGGCATACTTTTAGCTTTCAACATATATCTAGCCATGTTAAGAATCATTCAATTATTTCTCTCTGCAACTCCATTTTGTTGGGATGAATAAGGTACCGTTGGAGGGCGACGAATTCCATGAGACTGACAGAAGTCAATAAATTCTTTTGAAGTGAATTCACCTCCTCTATCGGACCTTAAAGTTTTTATTTCATAGCCACCTTCTTTCTTCACAAGTATTTTGAAAAATTTAAAAGCAGTAAAAACTTCAGATTTTTTGGTTTAAGAAATAAACCCAAGTCTTTCTACTAAAGTCATCAATGAAGAAAAGAAAGTATTTACTTTTACCAACGGAAGGTGGATTGATTGGCCCACTGTGAACAAGTTGGAGTGGCATGGTTGCTCCTGACATGGATTCCTTCGGAAAACTCCTCCTTGCATGATTTTCAAGAAGACAAGCTTCACACAAATGATTGGGATGGTTGATTGATGGTATCCCATGCACCATGTTCTTTTCTCACATTGATTTGAGTGCTTCAAAATTCAAGTGCCCAAATCATATGTGCCAACACCATGATTCATCTTGCACATTAGCCTTCAAACACTTTGCATCAATTGTCTTAAGATTCAGAGAAAACAATCTATTCTTTACCATATGCACTTTAGCAATTAGACTTCCACTTGTATCTCTAAGCCAAAGATGCATATTTTTCATGTGAATATCATATCCCTTTTCAAGAAGTTGTCCAAACTCAAAATATTACTTTTTAATTTTGGCACATAATAAACATCTTGAATTTACTTGTGGCCACCATTTTTACAAGAGATCAGAATCATACATATTCATTCGATTTGAATCTTTGAGGTATATCTAAAGGACACATTATCTCTCACCGTCTTATTGATCTCCACAAACTTCTCTTTGCATCCACACATATGATTGTTTGCTCCATTATCCAAATACCACGAGCTACAATCATCCCTATCTTGTTCCTTGAGTGCCAACAATAATGTAGACTCATCTTCTTCTTCCTTGTTCTCAACAAGGCTAGCTTTCTCTTCAATATTGCTATGACATTCCCAAGAGTAATGGGCAAATGACAATTATAACATTCAATTTTTGATTTTTCATACCTTTGTCCATTATTTTCTGAATGTTTGGTGAATTTTAACTTCATTGTTGAAGTTGTTACAATTACTTCCTCCTCTTCCATGACCGCCACGGCCTCCTCCCCGTCCATTCCCTTGATAGCTCATTTCACCTCTATAATACTTGAAGGATGCATGAGTTTTAAGAAGTTTCTCCAATGGCACTTCTTGTCTCCTTTTGATCTTTACTTCGCGAGCCTGTAAAGAAGCCTCCAATTGTCCCACCATCATAGAGTCAAAATCTTTAGACTATTCAATAGCACACACCACAAAATTAAATTTAGGTGTTAAAGTGCGAAGCATCTTTTCTACCGCATGAACATCTTCTGTGTCCTCCCCGTATCTTCTTAATTGATTCACAATAGCCTTCACTTTTGAACAATAATCTGAAATGCATTCGGATTCTTTCATTTTCAAAACATCAAAATCAGCCGTTAGAGTTGAAGTTTTACCTTCCTCACCTTGTCAACTTCTTGGAGAGAATTTAATAAAATCTCCCAAGCTTCCTTTGAGGTGGTAATATCTGCCACCTTCTCAAACTTGGCACCATCCAAATATTAGTGGATGAGCGTGAGAGCTTGTTGATCCTTCTTCCTTGTCTTTGCTAATACATCATTTTCATTTTGAGGTAGAGCTTCCTCATTATTGGATTTTGCATACCATCTAACTATGACTTTCCACACATCCTAGGAGCCAAGAATGGGTTTCATGCATAAACACTATTTCTCATAATTATCTTTAAATAGCGGCGGGTACTGAAAAGGCAGCAGACCATTATTTGACATGGCTCTGAAATCACGTTGTTGGAAAAATAATATCCCGTCCAGAAATAATATCCAAGATAAATAACAATAACGCAAGAGAGTAAAAAAGACACAAATTTTTTAACGAGGTAAAATATAATACCCGAGCGGAGCAATACTACCACTATAATATTATAACTTAGTAGTGTCAAGAAGACTACCACAACTTCAAAAGAAATAACATGCTTTATTTTAAATACCTCACAACAATATTACTCACACACACTATTTATCTCACAGACTACTATTTGTGGATTACTCTCTCTAACGTCTATTACTTCTCTCTGCTTTTTGGTGCATTTGAAGAAGTGATAAAGCTCCTCCTTTTATAGGAGCAAAAATACGTACCATCCAAGAATGATACCGGAGATGTATTAATATCCTTCACTTATTTCCAAACTTTGGCTCCAAGAAAGAGTTGCCAGCCAAATTTTATTTCATAGGCACATGCCTATTTTGATGAGATGGACCCCACAAAAACTGCTACCTAGACTTTTGGTATTAAGATAAAATGTCTTTTTTATATTTAGTACTCCCTCTGTTCCAGTTTATGTGAAATTATTTCTTTTTTTGTATGTTCAAAAAATAATGAATCATTTTCAAGTTTGGAAATAATTTAACTTAATTTTTCTATTATATCCTTAATGAGATGCTTTTAGAGCCACAAAAAAATTATTGACATGTTTAAGAACAACAACAATAACAACAACAACAGCAAACCCAGACAGTTTCTCTACCTTTACTAATTTGTTTTCTAGTCGACTAGATTCTTAATGTGAGATGTAAACAGGATACAGAAAAGTAAATTGTAACAAATAAATGATACATTATATTTATACTGGTTCAAATTCAGAATGAATCCTACGTCCAGTCCCGTTGGGTTGCAAGAGTGTTCTCTTTCTTTCTTGGTACAGGTTGGTTGGTGTTGTTATACACCAACAACTTCGTCACTAGATTAATTCTTTCCTCTTTTGTTGATACAATACCTCACCAGTAATTTTTCTCTCTTTTTTCTCTCCCTAGTTACACGGTTAATCTAAAGTAGACTACAATGCTTGTTTGGAGTAGAATAAAAAGATTGATAGTGGTTCGATCAAAGTATGTCCTTCCTTTGCATCTCTTGTTGCATATATATGAATTAGACTCCAATCTTCTAGGTGTGATAGATCCATAGATGGAGGGAAACCCAAGGGATTTGATCCTCAGAATCAATCAAGATTGATTTCTTCCAAGAATAAGATGGAGCTTTCTTTACTAGTCAGTTGCTTTCGTGATTTTTTTTCCTATGCAAGCCATTTTGATTAAATATTCTCCATGACGTGTGATTGAATATTCTCCGTTAATCTTCTGCATTGATTGATTGATGAGCCTTCCGTAAATAGCTATATTCAAATTTTTGTTTTCCATGAAACTCGTAATCACAACACAATTGATTCCTTTACTGGAATCTGTAATTGATTTCTTGATTCTTGCTTCTTGATTTGCACAATTGATTCCTTGATTCTTGCTTCCAGATCTTCACTAAAATCTTGACTTCACCGTTATTGATGTTCTTCCATTTCTTCTGACTTCCTGCAAATAGAATTAAGTTATTTTCTATCAATAAAACGTATATCTAACAATCTCCCCCTTTTTGATGATGGCGAAAAAACTTAATTCATTTTACTTTCTTGTTTATCGAGTCTTTAATCGGCTCCCCCTCAACTTACTGTCAGGTACTTTAAGTCGACTTGCCCTCATTCTGTTGCCCAGTAATTGACTCTTGTGACTCTTGTTCAGTCCAACACAGATCATTGACGAAGAAAGTAGGTAAGGATGTTGCAGATAGATTCTTTGAGGCGATCAAAGCTTGCATTTATTGTGACTGAGATTCCCATCAACACGATCATGAACTTCCTTGAAAGCTTTCACCGCCTTTTCAATGGTTTTCAGAATCATGACTCTCAGCTTGGACACGTCAGATCCTGTTTCCTTGGAAACTTTGTAGATATCGCCAACTGAGGACTAAATGGTCAGGAGCAGATCTTTGATGATAGTCATCTTGTCATCTAGTGCGTCTATTGGATTGTTGATAGCAGCCTAAGAAGTATCAACCTTTACCATGGACTTGGAGGGAATCACTTTGATTTCAATTTCCTGCTTCTTTATCCAAGTACCATCCACAACAATAAAACCCATGCTAACAAAAGCTCTATTGTTATAACACTTGAAAACAGGCACATAGGAATAATTTAAGAGGGGGATATTGAAGGCCTCGAGGAGGTGAGTGATGACCATTCCGTAAGGGAGACTCGATGGATCTTCAGCACATTTAATTATAAAATTAATTACCCAGGAGGACAGTTTCATCTTGTGCTTTGTGAGAAGACAGTAGACCAAAAAGGTGTCCCATGAGATAAAGTGGTGTAGGAATCTGTTCTGGGAGAATGGTGGCGGCAACAATGTGGGCAAAAATACGGGTTTAAAAATTTATGTCACTAAGTCCTAATTGATTTGGCAAAGGATCAGACAGGGAAACAACAAGGCATTATTTGGCTTATTCAAACGTCACTTCAAAATCATCAGGCCAAGGAGTTTTAAACAAAGCAGAGTAATCAGAGCTTTTGCACTTAAACAAATAATCAGAAGTAGAACAGTCTTGAATGATATGCTGATCTAGCACGAGTGATACAATTTATTAGACTTTTGGGAATGAAGATTTGCATAGAACATACGAACAAGATCTTAATAAACTTTTGGAGGGGTTAGAGTAAAGAAATTTTCCCATTCTTGAAAACTGAAAAAATCTTTTACCTTGCAATTTAGGGCTTCCATCTTTTTCAGGTTTATGATTCTTCCATGAGCAATTGATTTTTCCTTGAAAGTGACGAACTTGTCTCTGTTGGGTGAACCCCAGTAATTCAACTTTGACTCTGATGCATTGTCCATGTCTATCTTCACTTTCTTTGGGGTGAAAGCTTCTACTCCTTCTTCCATGGGGCGCTTTCCCAGGGCCTTTTCGGTCTCAGCATCATCAGAGAGGTTTTCTTGAGAAGATGAGAAACCCTTAGAGCGCTCAGAGCTAATGGTAACTGGTTATGACGGTTGAGTGGGGGTTTTCCCTTTGGACCGAGTGCTTTTGCGAGTGGAGTCAGAATGGTTTTTGAAGCTTTATCCATGAGAAAGCTGGAGAGGAGATTACACAGTGAGGGCTCAGAGAAGAGGCAGACAAATAGAGATCAAGAGAGGCGTGAAAAAGCAAGGACTGAACCGACGTGACTGATGGGGTAAAGAAAAGGAGCATACACGACTAATTGATTCAGTTTCAGTCTCGATTAACCAAAAAGGTGGAAGAAGTGCTAAAAATGGAGGCACTTAATTAATGCAACAAGTAGTAATAATAAGATGCACGGTACAAAAAGATTTTTTCCCAAAATTTTTAAAACACGCAATATTTGAAAAGTACCTAAATTCCAATGCCTTATTTTGAAAAAGTAATAATGCCAAGTAAATCCCTAAAGTTTTGAAATTTGTCCTCTAGAAGAGCCTTAGTGAAAATATCAGCTAATTGATTTTCAATACTAACAAACGATAATTCAATGTCATCCTTAAGAACATGATCTCTAATAAAATGATGCTTGATATCTATATGCTTTTCCCTAGAATGATGCACTGTATTTTTTGATAGACAGATGGCACTATAATTATCACAGAAAATTTTAACATGCTTAAAAGATAGATCATAGTCATTTAGTTGGTGAGTCATCCAAAGTAGTTGAGCACAATATTGTCCAATGGCAATGTATTTAGTCTCTGTTATAGATAATGCAACTGATCCCTGTTTCTTACTGTTCTAGGAAATAAGCGATTTTCCAAGTAGTTGACAAGTTCTACTTGTGATTTTCCTGTCATCTTTTTCTCCTTCAAGATCTGTTTCTGAAAAACCTTCATGCTTTAAAATGTTAAGACATGAATACCATAAACCATGTGATGTAGTCCTAATGAGATATCTAATAATTCATTTCATTGCTGTTAAGTGTGACTCCTTGGGAGCTGCTTGGAACCTGGCACATCTGCACACTCTAAACATTATATCAGGGCGACTAGCAGTTAAATAAAGTGGGGATCCAATTATTCCACGATATTTTGATTCTTCCACTAGTTTTCCTTCCTCATCTTTGTCAAGAGATGTATCTAGACTCATGGGAGTTCCAAGTGTCTTTGCATTGCGCATTCCAAATTTTTTTATCAGCTTATTCGTGTACTTTGTCCGACAAATAAAGATACCTTCATCTGATTGATGAATTTGAAGTCCAAGAAAGAAAGTCAATTCTCTCATCATGTTCATTTCGAACTCACTTTGCATGAGATGTGAGAATTCCTTTCATAGAACATGATTAGCACTTCCAAAAATAACATCATCAACATAGATTTGAATAACAACATTTCCCGAAGATGACCTTTTGATAAAGAGGGTAGCATGAATCTTACCTCTTGAGAAGCCATGACTAACCAAAAATGAACTTAGTCTTTCGTACCAAGCTCGAGGTGCTTGTTATAGACCACAGAAATCCTTAGACAACTTAAACACATTGTAAGGAAATTGTGAGTTTTTAAATCCATGGTGTTGTTTAACATAGACATCCTCATCAGTAAAACCATTTAAAAACGCACTTTTAATATCCATTTGAAATAATTTAAAACCATTACAGGAAGCAGATTCTAGCAAAATGCGAATTGATTCTAACCGTGCTATCGGAGCAAATTTTTTATCGTAGTCGAATCCTTCCTGTTGAGAGTAGACTTGAGCGACTAGCCTTGCTTTGTTTCGGACAACTTTACCTTCTTCATTCAGTTTGTTTCTGAATACCCATTTTGTTCCTATAATTTATGCGTTTGTTAGCTTAGGCACTAGCGTTCAAACTTGATTTTTGTCAAACTGATCAAGTTCTTCTTGCATAGCTTGTACCTAACTTGAGTCTTTCAAAGCTTCATCGACTTTCTTTGGCTCTATTTGAGATATAAGTGCAACATTAGCCTTTTTCTTTAGAGCTCCTCTTATTTTCATTCCATCAGTTGGATTTCCTATGATAAATATTTAAGGATATTCAGGTTCGCTTCTCCATTCATTTGGTATTGCTTCAGTATGTTGAGTAGTCGACTCAGTCTGAGATTTAGCATGCTTATTGATATCTTCGTTAGTCGACTGTGGGTTTTCATTTCCATTGTTAGCAGATTCTTTTGGATTTATCTGTTCATTAATCTTGGGTTGAGTTTGAATGATCTCTTCATCACCTGCAAGATCTCCTTTCTTGGCTATAGAGTTATTATCAATAAAGATAACATGAACTGATTCTTCTACACACAAAGTGCGCTTGTTACAAATTCTAAAAGATCTACTATTATTAGAGTAACCGAGAAATATAATGTTGGGTCTCTTACCTTTCTATAGTTCATATGGAGTGTTCTTCAGAATAGGTCGAATTAAGCACATGTTAAGAATGAGGCATGTTGTGCTGACAGCTTCTGCCTAGAAGTAATTTAGTAGGAATTGCTCTAGTATCATGGTTCTAGCCATATCCTGCAGGGTTCTATTTTTACGTTCAACTACTCTATTATGTTGTGGTGACCTTGGTGCTGAGAAGTTATGAGTGTGTCATTGGTCATTGCATAATTCCTCAAATGACCAGTTTTCAAATTCTCCTCTATGATTTCTCTGAATAGTTGAGATAAGGTACTCCTTTTCTCTTTCTATCCTTTTGCAGAAAATCTCAAAGCTCTTTAGAGCTTCATCTTTTTGAGCCAGAAATATCACCCATGTAAACTTGAGTAGTCATCAACATAAAAAAAGCATAACTTTTCCCTCCTATACTAGCGGTTCTAGCAGGTCCAAACAAATCCATATGATGTGGCTGAAGAGGTTTGCTATTGGAAACTATATCCTTGGGTTTGAAAGAGTTTCTAGCTTGCTTACCAAGCTGGCATGCATCACATACATGATTTCTAGAATAGTTTAGCTCAGGAAGACTAATGAATAAATCGTGTTTGAATAGTTTTTCAATTAAATGCATGTTGGCACGGCCAAGCTTTTTCTGCTAAAGCTAGGGATCATCAGTGATGGGTGCTAGACAGATATGACTTTCCTGATAATTTGTCACGACCCTAATTTTCCTCCGTAGGATGTCGTGGTGGCACCTAGTCTCTAAGACTAAGACTGGGTAAGCCTAGCACAAACTGAATAAATAAAAGAATTCAACCATCAAAATGATAAATACGACATAAAACATCTTATACACAATTACAATTCCAAAAATCGGTAGTACAAGTCATAAGCTCTACTGAGTTTTCTAGAAAATCCCTAAATAAAATTGTTCGGAATAAAATTAAACAAGTAAAGTATCAGAAGGTGACTCCGAGGCCTGCAAACGAGACGACAAGTTTACCTTGAGTCTCCACAGCAGTGCTTGACCAGCCAGCTAATAATCAACAATAACCATGGCACCTGGGTCTGCACAAAAATAATGTGCAGAAGCGTAGCATGAGTACACCACAGCGGTACCTAGTAAGTATCAAGACTAACCTCGATGGAGTAGTGGCAAGGGACAGTCAAGACACTTAACGGACTAAACAACCTGAACAAGTGTGAATGTGAACTAATAGAAAAAAACATATTACTATACAACTAACAGGATAAGGAATACCCAACAATACATGCAACGAGACACCAATAACAACAATATCTAACTGGAAGCAGCCAGGTAACAATGTCATAGAGTAAGCTGGATGTAGTCTAAGTCCGGTGAAATCAAAATAAAGGAAAAAGCAGCAAAAACTCAATAAGAATGACCGTTGTCACACCAGATTTGTTCAAGCATTTCCACAAGGTACCAAATCTCATAATCACAACTCACGGGTCCCAATTCTTGAACCCGAATCACTTGGCATCTTGTGCCCATATTATAACTCATATCCGCACGGACGAGTCACATGCCAATAGAACATTCCTCACACAGAAGGAAAGTAGACAAGAGTACGTATAATGGTTAATAACGTCATGATTCACCTTTTGAAACTGATATGGGTGATTTAACTACAAGTATGCTTGTGTAAGTGTTCTATCACATTTCTAGTCAACAAATAGGAGTAGAGACAATGAATGGCACATAGGAGTAGAGACAATGAAGTTTGAAGCAATGACCAGCATAACAAGATTAGCTGCATAGAACTGAGCAAATAGTGAAACACAGAGGAAAACAATTAATAGTATGCTAAGGAAAACAACAATAAAAAACAAGTGCACAGAAAAAGAGGAAATGACAATAAGAGCCCTCCCGAGGTACCGCCTCGTAATCCAAAATCGTAAAATGAATCGCAATGTTCCTTATATCAAAGGGGGATCCTTTATATTTAGTTTTAAAAATCATTTTTCTCGAAATAGCATTCCGCGTTTTAGCCCACCTTATTAGACCTCATGGCTTCTAGTAGTTCCCCTACTAGCCACGCGTTTCAAGCCCACCTTATCTCACAACATGAGTTTCATCACCCAGACCTTATACCACCGCATGCGTATCAATAATAAAAACAGTACGACAAAAACCTCCTGTAACGTAATAACAACCGCACGGCAGAAATCTCGTGCAAACACAATAACAATTGCACGACAGAAACCTCGTGCAAACACATAACAATTTTCTCAACAAAACACGTATGCCAAAAACATAACAACTCAAATAAATGACTTCCACAGTATGTGCCCACATGCCACAACAGTTCCTAAAAACAGTTTCAATATAACAACCACGTATAGCACTCGGCTCAACAACACTGAATACAACAGCAACAAAAATAATAACATGAGAATACAACAAGTAAATCAACACAAGAACTTCAGAACACAAAGAAACGGAAGAACGAACTCATAGAGAAAGACACAACAGAGAAATAATAGTCTCAACAAGAATAGTTCAACAAGGAAGAGGTAATGTG
The DNA here is from genome assembly GCA_002018475.1 of Nicotiana obtusifolia. Lineage (NCBI taxonomy): Eukaryota > Viridiplantae > Streptophyta > Magnoliopsida > Solanales > Solanaceae > Nicotiana > Nicotiana obtusifolia. The sequence goes on from MCJB01003158.1 coordinate 39,420, forward strand.
TAACAATGATTCACCGAAAGTGCAACTCGACTACAAGAGAGATAACATGAATCAATGACCCCAAATAAGAATATGTCAACAATGAATAGGCTAACAAACTTCCATTAGGGATATGTTTTTACGGAAGAGATAATAATGATTTCAATTAAGGCTAAGCAACTACAGAAAGATAGCGTGACGATTAAAGAGGCAACAACTTCAGTTAAGGTACATAAGAGTTTAATCGGCAATAAGGGTAGAACATGAAGCAATTAATTCCAATTAAGACACGAGGGTGAATTTAGTAAATGGGGGGATTTAACATGACAAACAACTTCATATATAATGAACACAAGAACCTAAGAGTCCTAAAAGATCAAATTTCCGCAAATAAGCCCGAGCACGTACTCGTTACCTCACGTACACGGCCCTCACATGACACAATTAGCATAAATGACTCAAATTCTAAGGGGTAGTTCCCCCATACAAAGTTAGGAAAGATACTTACCTCAAACAATGCTCAATCAATCAATTAGAAGGTCTTTCTCTCAATTTTCCAACACTGAACGGCTCAAATCTAACCAAAATAATTTCATACTATAAATATAACTATAGGAAACTAATTTAAATAATAAAATAATGCTCTTAGCCAATAATTAAAAAATCGCTCCAAAAAGTCGACCCGGGCCCACGTCTCGAAACCCGATAAAAATTACCAAAATCGAACACCCATTCCATATCAAGTCCAACCATAAAAGAATAACGCAAATACGATACGAAAATCTTATTGGGTACACGTCGATTTACGTACTCATGCTGCACTTCTGCACTAAATGTGCAGGATCTGGCAGGTTCATTTGATGATCACCTTGGCGCATAAGCGCACCTGTTGAGGAGACTTTACTTGAGCTGCATTCCAGGCCATGGATCGTAGTCCACCGAGTCCCATTGTACTATTTTTTTTTATTTTTTCTTATTACATTCAGGACAGACGATGTATTGTTTTTGTACTCCTTAGAAATTGCACATGCACTTGTGACACCGGGTTTTGGGGATTTCTACTGGTTGTTCGTTATTGAAGATCATGTAGTTCTCATCATTTTACCCCTGTAAATTCCATTTTATGCTATTTAAATAATGTAGATAATGATCTCGGGAGTAATAAAATGAGTAAATAAATTGATAAATCAATGTTGGCTTGCCTGACGGCGACGTTAGACACTATCACGACCTATAGTGGATTAAGGATCGTGACAGTTTGGTATCAGAGCATTAGGTTCACTTAGGTCTCACGAGTCATGAGTAAGTCTAGAAGAGTCTTGTGGATCGGTACGGAGACGTCTGTACTTGTCTTCTAGAGGCAACAAGGCTGATAGGAGCACTTCCTTCTTGGTTTCCTCATCGTGCGGTTTGATTCCATTGAGGCTGGTACCTTTGTTTCCTTCCCACTCAATCAGTTGGGTGTCGAGTACTTGTGGTGGTACTACAAACAAAGTGCAGGTTGTTTTTCCCTATGTGTTCGGGCAGGCTATTATCGTCGCCTTGTGAAAGGGTGTTCTCTCATTTCAGTTCAGCATCAGTGCTTCCTATGGTTTTGAGGATATGCACAGATTGCTATGATGTTCATGCATTGTTATCGCACGGTGATGGTGTAATGGTAGGGTGCTTGTTTATGTGTTGAGGCAGCGAATGGCTTGAAGAGAGGATTTCTCAGTGCATGATTTAGGCGTTCATTATTTAATTCCAGCAGGGGAAAGGCAATCGGACTATAAATGTTCAGGTTTGGGTTGATGGAGTAACGAGACTTGGTATTTTCGAGCGTGGTGGAATTTTCATCTGTGATGTGGTGTCCTTGTCATTGTTTGAATGTATTAAGGTTCGCCGTTGTTATGGTCTTCACTGACTTGCCTTCCAAACAAGTTGTTATGAAATGATGCCTGAGATGAGGTTGTCAGAGATAGCGGTGTGTAGCGGCTTCGGGATCGAATCGGTGTTTCTAATGTTGATGGATTGAGAAAGATGACCTTCCAGAAGGTTTAGAGTTGGTAGCAATTCATTAGTTAAGGTACTACAGGTATGGATCCTGATTTGAGGCAGCTATTAGGTAGCAAAGAATGAGGATATACATAGCAGAAGATATCTCGCGGTGGTTGAGTTACTACTAGGCCAAGTATGAAAAACAGAGGTCGAGCAGTTTCTTAAGTAAGATGGTTTAACCGAAGTGGGAGTAGTAGAGTAGCATATGAATTCTGTGGTAGGGAGCCACTTGTTCGAAGAAAGTTTAGAGCAATTTGAGAATCATGGTGGAAAAGTGACTAGGTCTACGAATTGTATTTAGGAGGGTGGCTACTACACTGAGGAACATTGAATACAACAGAAAGGAGTTTGTTTGAAATGAAGGGGAACGCAATGTGACTTCGAGTTTGGAATGTACTGTCGGACTTTCAGTTGATGTCAATGGAAAATGAACGGACTTGTACAGCTGGTGGATGAGCACGGGCTCAGGAGGGCCTACTGATTTCGTAATAGTAGTACCCAGTGCAGCGCTGTTGGAAGATGTCGACATGGAATTCCACAGGTGGGTTATCTCCTGTGAGCACAGTAGCGGTTGCGCGATTTTGATGAAGTTTCTACAAAGAGTTCTACTTACTATCCAGTGGGAGGTTGAACGGGCAATGATGGCTGATAATTCAAAATGTTCATGAAAAGTTTAATAAGAAACTACAAAAAATTTAGTGGGATAAAGGTGTGAGATCATGGTAATTGAGAAGGAGGAATCTTGGTGTGTTCCAGGGTTATGTGATTGTAGCTTTAAGCTAAATGGGGGAGCCGCACCATTTATGATTGGATCATGTGATTGTCTGCTTGTGCGGTTTCTGGTATTGGTGTATTGGTGGGCTATTATGGCTGAGAAAGGAAAACATCAGTGGTAATTCGAGAAAAGGATTTGAGGAATATGTGCTATATTTTGCCTTATCGATTCATGTTCAAGTTTTTGGGAAGACTCAGAGTTTATGCTTCTTGTGGGGAGGGGGGGGGGGGGNATTCTTGGTTCAGTTCTCCACCTTAACGACAGAAAATAGGATTGATCAAATTCTATTGAGTCTGACTCATAGTGATCGTTTATCAAAGAATGAGGATATACATAGCAGAAGATATCTCGCGGTGGTTGAGTTACTACTAGGCCAAGTATGAAAAACAGAGGTCGAGCAGTTTCTTAAGTAAGATGGTTTAACCGAAGTGGGAGTAGTAGAGTAGCATATGAATTCTGTGGTAGGGAGCCACTTGTTCGAAGAAAGTTTAGAGCAATTTGAGAATCATGGTGGAAAAGTGACTAGGTCTACGAATTGTATTTAGGAGGGTGGCTACTACACTGAGGAACATTGAATACAACAGAAAGGAGTTTGTTTGAAATGAAGGGGAACGCAATGTGACTTCGAGTTTGGAATGTACTGTCGGACTTTCAGTTGATGTCAATGGAAAATGAACGGACTTGTACAGCTGGTGGATGAGCACGGGCTCAGGAGGGCCTACTGATTTCGTAATAGTAGTACCCAGTGCAGCGCTGTTGGAAGATGTCGACATGGAATTCCACAGGTGGGTTATCTCCTGTGAGCACAGTAGCGGTTGCGCGATTTTGATGAAGTTTCTACAAAGAGTTCTACTTACTATCCAGTGGGAGGTTGAACGGGCAATGATGGCTGATAATTCAAAATGTTCATGAAAAGTTTAATAAGAAACTACAAAAAATTTAGTGGGATAAAGGTGTGAGATCATGGTAATTGAGAAGGAGGAATCTTGGTGTGTTCCAGGGTTATGTGATTGTAGCTTTAAGCTAAATGGGGGAGCCGCACCATTTATGATTGGATCATGTGATTGTCTGCTTGTGCGGTTTCTGGTATTGGTGTATTGGTGGGCTATTATGGCTGAGAAAGGAAAACATCAGTGGTAATTCGAGAAAAGGATTTGAGGAATATGTGCTATATTTTGCCTTATCGATTCATGTTCAAGTTTTTGGGAAGACTCAGAGTTTATGCTTCTTGTGGGGAGGGGGGGGGGGGG
>MCJB01003158.1:43480-59005 GCA_002018475.1 Nicotiana obtusifolia
GGGGGGGGGGGGTTATGCACAAGGAAAAGAATTCAGTCGGGTGCTTCCTAGATAGGGTGTTCATGTGCTAGCAACGCACTAGAGTTTGGCTTATATTCGGTGCCAAGTCAGAGTGGGTGATTCTCAACTGTGGTCCTTGTGGGTTCAATAATTTAAGTGCAGTGCCTAAGGACTTGGAAGGTTCTACGTTATCATCGAGTACGCAGTGCAGTATTGGAGGAAAGGAAGAAATAATTTTGAGTTCGCGAAAGGTCTTGCTAAATGGGTGTACCGATTGGAGATGCTATTGTGCGTGTAAGGAGAATATGAGATGATTAATGAGTAATGAAAAGATGTGGTCTCGTGATGCGGGTCACTCGGGATGAGTGCAGATTGAGTTTGTTATATTTTGAATGGAGCTATTGTTATTTCTAATGCAAGTTAAGAGTGACCTGGAAGAAGTTGGCTTGGTTGGTAATGGTTGAGTCAGCATGATTATGGCAATGATCAGTTCCTTCGGTGTGTGAAGTTATACATGTGATTTATAGTTGTACATGCAGGCCCGATAGCCACCACAACTTGATTGATTTGTGAGGTATTTGATTTAAATGGCTTTGTGGTGTAAATGGATTTTGGAAGAGTCATGGCAATTTAGATCACGACTTGAGGTTTTGTATTTTCTACGGTTTGGAAATTCAGTTGCATGTTGCATTAGTTCTTCTGAAATGAGCTAAGTGAAAGGCTTTCCAGCCAATGAAGTGTTTATTCTACTAGTAGTTCAGGAGTTATGATGAATTCTGGTATTCTCGCGTAGCGGCATGATAGGTGCAGTGAGCAGCATGGGAACTAGAGGTTGAAGGTCAAGGTTGCGGTTCGGTGTTGATAGAATGTCACGAGCTCGGATGAGCAAGGGTGAATTCAGATGTTCAGAGTAAGCTGGCATTTTCTTTAGCGTCACCTAAGAATGGTGTTCTGCGGAAGAGGCTTTGTGTATTGACTTGTGAATTTTGATTCACTTTATAGAATTTGAACGGTTGTTGGTATGGATATGCGGACATTGCTACCTGAGCGGATGGTTGTGGGAGCATACCCCACAGGGAGATTTGTATATGTGTGACACGTTAGTCACTTGATTGTTGAGGACTGAAACCAAGTATGGAGGTATTGGTAATACGCAAATGCGAGAGTTTATGCCTGAGAGGCGTTCTATTCCTTAGGCTATGGACTGTGTGAGTTTGTTCTCGATTTGATTGATGTTCTTATGTGTCATGGAAAGAGATTATTATGGATCCTTGAAAGGTTATTAGCCCAGTATGGTATGATCAGAATCGGTTTGAGGTCCGTCGGAGGGTCTAAATGTGGATGTGTGCCTTACACCAGGCTGGGTGTGTTCATTCAGCATAGCATTGCTTTTGGAGGAGTCTTCGGGCATTGGATGTTATTTTCGTCGTCAGCTATTTCATGTAATAATCTATTGTGCCATATGGGTTATGAGATGGCTTGATTATTCGCACATGTGTTGAGGTCCCGCGTATATGTGGTGTTATGTGAGATGGATGGCTCTTGAGATGCAAACCATATATCCCACCTTAGTTGTGCTTGGGTTTCGTAGCCTATGGCGCTACCCGTCTCCCCAGGATTTGTATTATGCCCTTGGCGTGCTTGTGGTCGATATTCGGACATTTTGTGAGTATAAGTGTTACGGCATGATGTGTGTTTTCATGTTGATTATTATGTTCGGATTGGGTGGCACACCGCCACTGGTATATTGTTTGGATCGAGTGGCACGCCGCCACGGGTATGTCGTGTAGATCGGGTTGCCCGCCACAACATTGTCATATTTGGATTTGGTTGCACGCCGCAACAGTGTCACATTGCATCGGGATGCACACCGCAACAGTGAGATGTTGAGCATAGTTACTTACACATATTTTGTGTGCCTTTTTATCATCCCTGAGGTAGGTAATATCACCTATTCGTCTGTTTTATTCGTTACGGGGGCTAGGTAATTCCCTGTCAGAGTTCGTTCTTCCTTATGAGTTATATTAGAGTTTGTATCTTGTTGGCGCATTGTCGGTGTTATATGAGATTTTGGCAGTGTTTGAGATTTCTATCGCCAGAACAGCTTGTACTGGGTGAAACAAGGTGATTTGACCTGAAATCGATGCAATCAGATTTATATAAGGCATATAAATGGGCAAATATCATTTAGTTCAAAATGAGCTAATAGTTCTTGTCAGGAGGAGAGACTCAATGATTTGTTGATTCGGTAGGTGGTTATGAATTTCTACACTTCTCTTTCGTTGTGGCAGTATTACGAGAGTTGGAACAGGACTTACATGCGTCATGAGGTGTGTTGTGGGCATCTGATTCTTGGAATTTCAGTTATTGTTGTCAAAGGATGTTATTAGGATCATGTGAATTATATGATACTTGGTGTGATTCCAGCCCAAGTGCACGATCATGTTTGGGTACAGTGTGTAGTGATTGATACGTTATTCGTATGGAGGTAGGAATTTGGTTCTAAGGCTTATTGCCTAAATAAAAAGGAAGAATCTTCAGTGATGCTCGAGCTAATGTGTTCAATTGGGTTGTGGTAGCACGGGTAGGTGCACGAGGTGTTAAAAAGTGATTTTGGGCAACTCGGGAGTAGTTCTTAGCATGTTTGAGGACGAACATATGTTTAAGTAGGGGGAGAATACAACGACCCGACCGATCATTTTGAGCTCTAGCACGCCGTTCAGCTGTCTGAGGCCTTGAGCAGCTTCACTTAAGGTATTATGACTTGTACATGTGGTCAGAATTGAAGTCCGAGAAGTTCAGAGTTAATTTGGAAAAATAATTCTAATTTTGGAAGCTTTAAGTTAGAGTAATTCAATAAGGTTTGACTTTTGAGTAAATGTCTTCGGAATAAAGATTCGAAGGTTCCAATAGGTTCGTATGATGATTTCGGACTTACCCTTATGTTCAGGTCGAGTATTGGGAGTATTTCGGCGCTCACTACCGAAGGTTGGCATTTTAAAGGTATAAAAATTCCCCAAGTTTGGGTTGAAGTAAAATTTGATGTTATTAATGTCAATTTGGGAGCGTGTCCAGACATTGATTTGGAAGTCCGTAACTCGTTTCAACATCAATTGGCGAAAGTCTGAAATTTGGATGATTTTTGGGATAAAATGAGTAAATAAATTGATAAATCAACGTTGGCTTGCCTGACGACGGCATTAGGCGCCATCACGACCTATAGTGGATTTTGGGTTGTGACACCTCGACTTTAAACCAGTAGTAGAACTCACCAAAAGAGAGGGAGACAATAAGAATACTAAGATTCGAAACCCTAAATTTCTCAATGTCTTTTATGTGATTAATGTGTGTTCATATTTGTCTGTTAGGTGAGAGCATTGAAGACACTTTTTTATAGTGCCATTTAAGGCCTTATTGTTTTCGATTTCAAACTAAGATAGTGAAGAGTGATGATGTATTGTTGATGTGAGCATAGTCGGGTAAAATCAGGGAGAACATAGGGAGAATCGTTGAAGATTTTTACCTGAGAGGAGAGAACTCGACCGTTGAAAGCAAGAACCGCTAGATAAAGCTTCAATGTCAAGAGGTCACATCGTTTGACCTCTGGACCTCGAATAACCATGATTGATCTCTGAGATATGCCCATGCATGCCGTAGATTTAACAAAACAGGGGGGATTTAAGAGGTTTGACCCTTGTACTATTTGGTCTAGGGTTTTTGGATTTGGAGTTTTAAACATTTATCAACGAAAAATGAAAAGGGAACAACCTTCATCATAACCCAGAGACAAAACGTGGTCTCCGAGTTTGATTTGAAAGCCAAAGACGGAATGATGTTTCAAGTTTGGGAGGTTGATCTTTGGTGTTACGGATTTAGTGGATAAAATATGAAATGACAGTAGGATTCTTGCATACTCAAGCAGGAGAGGACGATTTGGTAAGAGGTTTCATGACCTTGCACAAATTTGTGCAAGGTCTGTTGATTGACATACATGAGAGACTGAGAGAAAATAGAGGGAAAGAGGAAAGGGAGGCGGCTGAGAAGGTGGAAAATGAATTATGGTTAATGGGTTTTGGGGGGTCGTCTCTAGGATTAAGCTTAGTATGATACGGGCCGTTTGATCTGGTGATCTACGGCCCTGAAATTTCGGGCACTTCGGGTTTTTAGATGGAATTTTAATGGCCATTAGATCATGAGATTTGAACGGCGAAGATAAATTCTCTGAGTGTTTTGGAAATTAAAGGGGAAAGTAGAGTAAAATTATGGGTCATTGATAAAAAATTAACGGCCTAGATGTCTTTGTGTTTGTTTTGTGAGTGTTAGAGATGGATGACATGGCGCACTCTGATAGGGTCTCATGGAGTGGCAAAGATTGCCAAAGTGGAAAGAGTGGAGTGTTTGGGCTAGGTGTATTTCGGACTGGGCTGTGTATTTGGGCTACAATAATTTAAGAAATGGCCATCTTTTGTTTAATTAAGGAATTGCAATTGTAGCCTTTTAGTTTTTAACCCTTTTAAAATTAATTTAAATAAAATTAACAATTTCAATAAATTGTGGTAAAATTGTAATTACTATATATGCTACTGATTATTTTGATTAATTATCTATAAGTAATGCATATTTCGAATTATAACACTAATTTCAAAATATTAGCATAGTTACCTAATTCACTAGAAATTAAAAGAGTAAATTTCTCAAATTAATTATAAAACCTATATAATGTATATATAAAAATTACTTTAATAATCTTAAGATCGTAAATACATTTGTAATTACATAATATTAATAATACCTGATTAATTTTAAGATTAGTACTTAATTAATTTGTCAAAAATAGATATTCATTAATAAAAAATTCTTTAAAGTATTTATTGTAAATTATTGAGCATGGATAAATAGTTTTAAAAGGGAGGGTCAAAATTAGCCGTCAATAGCTGTCCCTCTTTGACTGAAGACGATGAAAGAGTTTTCGGACAATGAAATTGAACCAAAGCCAATTTTGTCCTGACTTTAGGCACCCATTGCAAGAATGGCATGGAAATTATGAGTTGCATACTTGAGTTGAAGAAGAATCTAGGAAAGTTTTAGAATATTGGGCTGAATTCTGGCATTGAATTGCTTACATACCTCGAGCTTAACGAGGATCAGGCCTCATGTAGTTCATAGGAAGAGATTTTGGTGAAGCGGCACTCGCAGGAAATGCCCAGTATCATATAGCAACAATATGATGAGACAAAAGATTGGTCACTCATGATAGCTTGAATTTTGAGCCATGATTTGAATGATTCAAAATTTAGAGTTCTCTGGTCATCTTGAGCGGGATCTTAGGCCCGCTACTGGGTTGGCTGTCCCCATAGTGTTGTAGTTCGGCCTGCTACTAAGAAATAATTCCACGCTCTAGTGTTTGTTCCTGCAAAACAAATGCAATACATGCATACAAATACATTGTAATGCAGAATATATGAAGATGCGATGTACATGATGCAGCAATGATGATGCCTGGCTGCCGGCGAGCCGTTATAAGGGATCGGGATAATGAGATACTTTATCCTAACTCGATTTGTTAGCCGGGCTGTGCACCATTCCGTAGTTGTCGGAGCATTTGAAAATTATCTCTGCTTGTTGGGAGAGATTGATTGGTAAAGCACGTCTCTGCTTGTTGGGAGAGCATTGCCCTAAGAAATGTCTCCGCTTGTTGGAGAACTTGATTTGTATAGTGCGTCTCCAATTATTGGGAGATCCTTGCACTGAAATGTAAAGGTATCCTCCCCTCGGGAGTGATTGATAAAAATCGTAATCATGCCTAAAGCTACACGAACAAAATGTTAAAACATTCAAAATAATAGCGAAAAGAAATATAAGTATGCCCAAGAGATACTCTTGATTGCGAAGCTAGGTTGCGTCCATCTATTGGCAGAACGAGGTTTGCGATTGTTTATTTCGGCATCTGTGATTGACGGAGCGGTGTTGCGAATTGATTTTTCTTGGCGAAGTTGTAGTTTTCTATATACAAGGCTCCAGTTGGCGAAGCTGACGTTCTATTTGTACAAGGAGCTCCGATTGATTGAGCTAACTATTTGCTATATACTGGAATTCGACTGGTGAAGTCAATGTGCGATTTGTAGAGGATGCTCCGATTGATTGAGCAGGCAGTTTGCTATATACAAGACTTTGATTGGCGAAGCCGGTGTTCTCTTTTTACTAGATGCTCCGATTAGGCGAGCGGACTGTTTGCTATTTATAAATTTCCATATTAGATGTATGATTCCGTGGCACCTGCAATGAATTCAAGAGTTAGCTTTAGCTGTGCTTGAAAATTTTAAGTAAAGGGAGGAGAAATAATCTTAAGTAGGTGGCGGGTCCGTCATTTGCCCCAGTGTGGTCGTAGTGATTCTTTACTCCTTGTTGACCCTGCACTCAAAGAAAACATCTTAGTGGGGGGGGGGGAATTGGTTTGTGTCGACCATTTGATTTGCCCTAACCTTTGACATGATTGCGCCACGAAGTTCGATAGATGGAACAAATTACTTTATATATATTTTTTAGAAAATATTTTGAAAATACTTGTTTTTTTAAGGCAAATGTCGTCGTTCCGGATTATGACATATGAAAGGTTCTCCTCACACGAATGTATCCCTTCGAGAACTTTGTCCTTTTGCTGTCGATATTCCGTGACATCTCTGACAATGCAGCTACTTGCTATTGCGACTGTGTCCTATGTGTTTATATTCAATATGAACTTCATAGTTCTCATTGACTTGAAGTAAGCTCATCTCTGTCTTGTTGCACCTCTGTAATCTTTTGTGATTTGAAGTTGAGTTTTATACCTGATAATATAACTAAGATGACTTATATCCCCTTGCCTCTTAACCATGAGCCTAAACTTGAAGTGGCTCTGCTTGTGTTTGTCCAACTATTTTTCCGAGTTACTACTATAGTCTTTTATTTTGTTTAGCCATTATTGTTAAACCAATCATGCTTACCTAAACTTCATATTTTTCTCTTCACTGATGATTCTGTTTTGATCTTCATATTATTCTTTGCATCTTACTTGCAATATGTTTGAGTTCATTATTTGATGATCCTAACTGAGATACAAAAATGAGAGAGATGTTGACCTTCTTAAGGGAAGCCGATCAAACGAACTTTTTTGTTGCTTAAAATCCCATTACCCTCGAGATTAAACCAGCAATATAACTCAGCAAAAGAGAGGGAAACAGTAAGAAAACTCATATTCGAAACCCTAAATTTCTCGGTGTCTTTTTGTGTGATTAAAGTGTGTTCATATCTGTCTGTTAGGTGAGAGCATTGAAGACCCCTTTTTATAGTACATTTAAGGCCTTAGGGTTTCAGATATCAAACTAAGATAGTGAGAGTGACGATGAATTAATGATGTGAGCATAGTCGGGTAAAATCAAAGAGAACAGAGGGAGAATCATTGAAGATTTTACTTGAGAGAAGAGAACTCAACCGTTGAAAGCAAGGACCGCTGGATAAAGCTTTAATGTCCATAGGTCAGTACGTTTGACTCTGGTCCTCGAATAATGATGATTGAGCTCTGAGGTATGCCCATTCATGCTATAGATTTAACAAAACAGAGGGGATTTCAGAGATTTGACCCTTGCACGATTTGATCTAGGACTTTTGGAGTTGGGGTTTTAAACATTTATCAACGGAAAATGAAAGGGAACAACCTTCATCATAACCTAGAGACAAAACGTGGTCTCTGAGTTTGATTTGAAAACCAAAGACGAAATAGTATTTCGAGTTTGGGAGGTTGAACTCTAGTGTTACAGATTTAGTGGGTAAAAGAGAAAATACAGCGGGATTCTCGTATACTGAAGCAATAGAGGGCGATTTGGTAAGACGTTTCATGACCTTGCACGAATTTGTGCAAGGTCTGTTGATTGACATTCATGAGAGACTGAGAGAAAAGAGAGGGCGGAAAGGAGGCTGCTGAGAAGGTGGCAAAGGAATAAGGGTTAATGGGTTTGGAGGCCGTCTCTGAGGTTAAGCTTAGGAGATAGGATATGGGCTGTTGGATCTGATGATCAACAGCCCTGAAATTTCGGGCATTTAGGGTTTTTAGAAGGAATTTTAATGGCATTGGATCATGAAATTTGAACGCTGTAGATAAAATCTTTGAGTGTTTTGAAAATTAAAGGGGAAAGTAGCCATTGATAAAAAATGAATAGCCTAGATGTCTTTGTGTTTCTTTTGTGAGTGATAGAGATAGATGACGTGGCATGCTCTGATTGGTTCGTGTGGAGTGGCAGGGATTGCCAAAGTGGAAAAAGGAGAGTGTTTGGACTAGGTGTACTTCGGACTGGGCTACGTATTTGGGCTAAAATAATTTAAAAATGGCCATCTTGTGTTTAATCAAGGAATTACAGTTGTAGCCTTTTAGTTTTTAAACCTTTTAAAATTAATTTAAATAAACTTAATAATTTCAATAAAATATGGTAAAATTATAATTATTGTATATGCTACTAAATATTTTGATTAATTATCTATAAATAATGCATATTTCGAGTTATAGCACTAATTTCAAAATATTAGCCTAGTAACCTAATTCACAAGAAATTAAGGAGTAAATTTATCAAATTAATTATAAAACCTATGTAATATATACAAAAATTATTTTAATAATCTCAAGATAGTAAATACATTTGTAATTACATAATATTAATATTATGTGATTAATTTTAAGACTAGTACTTAACTAATGTGTAAAAAATAGATATTAATTTATAGAAAATACTTTTAAAGTACTAATTGTAAGTTATTAAGTATGAATAAATTAGTTTTATAAGAGAGGGTCAAAATTGACCGTCAACAATATTTATACTGGTTTGGATTTAGAATGAATCCTACGTCCAGTCCCTTTAGGTTGCAAGGGTGATCTCTTTCAAGTATTGAAGTTTCTTGGTACTGGTTGGTTAGTGTTGTTATCCACCATAGGTTTCGTCACTAGATTAGTTCTTTCCTCTTCTCTTGATAAAATGCCTCATTAGTGATTTTTCTCTCTTTCTTCTCTCCCTAGTTACACAGTAAATCTAAAGTAGACTACAATGCTTGTTTGGAGTAGAACAAAAAGATTGGTTGTGGTTGGATCAAAGTATGTCCTTCCTTTGAATCTCTTGTTGCATGTATGTGAATTGGACTCCAGTCTTCTAGGCGTGACAAATCCCTACATGGAGGGCAACCCAAAGGAGTTGATCCGCGGAATCAATCAAGATTGATTTCTTCCAAGAATAAGATGGAGCTTCTTTTACTGGTCCCTTGCTTATGTGATTTTCTTTCCTCCGCAAGCCATTGTGATTGAATGTTCTCCATGATATGTGATTGAATATTCTCTGTAAAGTTTCTATATTGATTGATTGATGAGCCTTCCGTAAATAGCTGGATCTAAATAATTGTTTTCCATGAAACTCATAATCACAACACAATTGATTCCTTTACTGGAATATATTATTGACTCCTAGATTCTTGCTTTTTTATTTGCACAATTGATTTCTTGATTCCTTCTTCCAGATCTTCACTAGAATCTTGACTTATCCCTTATTGATGTTCTTCCATTTCTTCTGACTTCTTGCAAATAGGATTAAGTTATTTTCTATCATTAAAACATATATCTAACATTCTATTTATATCTTTTTAGAAAGTAGCAAACATATTAATTTTTGGGATAATTCCGCCACGTTAATTTCCAGTGAGATATCCTATGATAATTAGGTCGGGTGTTCACACCAAACCAATGGATAAAAGATAAATATCTTTCATACAATACTCTATCACTTAATCATGGTTAAGTGGTATATATTTTTTATTTTTATTTTTAACTGCTAAGGTTTAATTATTTGATTTGGTATAAATATTGGGTCCGAGTAAGTATTTTTTTCTTAACATACTGTAATTCCCCTAATCCAAAATAACTATTGATGAAGATTTTTCCTTACCTATTAAATAAATTATTTAATAATATAAATCATAAGAATTATTTAAATAAATTACCTTCGCTAATCTAATAACATAAATAAGCATGGGAAGACTTTATACAAAATCATATAAATCATTCATTTGAGCAAAGTATATTTGGAAACAATTGTCTTCTTGATTTTATTAAACAACACTTATTTGGACTAAATTAAATATTGCTAAAATTGTCACATCCCGAAACTGCAGAGGGACATGATAGCACTTAACCTATATTATTCGTTGAGAGAATCCTATTTTAACTACCTAATAATCACTTTTTGCACCAAGCAAATCATAAATTATTGATAAATTGTTTAAACGTAATTGTATGGAACAATTTGAATAACAAATCAAATGATAAACGACTACACCGCTAAACTCACTATCAAGAAGTCATGAGCCTCCACTAAAATCTAAATACCTAAAACTTTGGGACATTTCCTGGGAATAGCATAAATATCTAAAATAAAAGGAAGCCTAAGAAGATATTTGCTACTATTGGAAAGAATCAACGGAGCATGTACTCTGAGTCTAGAAAGCATGCCTCCATCTACGGACTTCATCACCAGTGCACTCAATGTCTGCCACATGACAGACATGCCTAAATGGGCTAACTATCTCCAAGAGTACCCAAAATGTCTCATTGCTAACCCTCATAGTGGAAGACAAGACTAACATAGGCCATGTATAATTAAAATAAAATCCAGCAAGTAGAGCAGACATTTCACATAACAAATATTAAATAATTTGAAAGTCAAAATTGATTTTCAAAACTAAACTTAAATTGATAATTGAATGCTGAAGCTAAAAATTAGGTCTATATCTGATAGGTGAAATTAAAGCAGAAAGCTTAGTCAAAGGTGATATTTGAAACTGAAATCTAATTTACTTTTTCAAAAAATAACTTTTATGAAAACTTTGCACATAATGGACCTGCGTATGTGAGAATTTCAAAACAAGCACGGGGAGAGTATTAGCCTATCTTCCCTACAAATAATTTGTGCATACGTGAGCATATGGGAATACGTACAGGGGAGTGTCTACCTATCTTCCCATCAAACAATTTAGCCTTGCATACGTGATCATCTTGGAACATGTACGGAAGAAATATTTGCATATCTTCCCATCAAACAATCTGGCTCGGCATATTATGAACATCTGAAAACATGTACGGGAAAATATCAGCATATTTTTCCATCAAATAATGGCACCTACAAGGGTGGGATTGTATACGGTCAAAATCGGGCTCCACTGTTGCAAGATCGACCCCGAGTTTCATCGAGGTAGAACACGAGGTCAAAATGTCCGTCTTCGGAGAACACCAAGCCCGTTATTCGAAACTGATGTTGGCCCTGAACATGCTCGAGGGAAGAACACCGAGCCCTTTATTCGGAACCGATGCTGACCCCGAACATGCTCGAGGGGGGACCTTCGACCTTACATAACAAAAGCTAGAATATCCATAGTGGGACGAGCATTGCAGCGGGAATCTCAGCACAAATCAATGGAATCGTTTAATTAGAAAATCAGGAGATTTTTTTACCTTATATATAGTTGTACCTAAAGTAGGATTCCTTTACTATATAAAGTGGGGTCTAATTATTTGCAAGGACACTTTCCGGATCATAAAAAAATAACTATAGATTGGTCTCTTGAATCATTATCTCATTCCAATTTCAATTTTAATCGATCCATGCTCAAGAAGTATCAACCAACGTGGTCACCATTATTTACCTTGGGTGGTTTGCATTCCTTTATTTATTTCTTAATTTTAATTTCAATTTGATTACTCGTCATTTGTATCAAATTTGATGAAGTTTCCTTAAAACCACGTATAAATTTAATTGTTATCTGATTATTAAGATAAACGGTTTGGCGTCCACCGTGGGGCTGAGAATAATAGTGGTTATTTGACACAAATCTCCATAACACACATGCTTCACACTTGCTCTTGAAGTATGTTTGATTCCGTGCTATAATACAGGAATGTCAAAAATTTCAATCGGCACCACAACATGTCGACTTCGAAACCGGTCACCAAGGTGAAAATAATAATGTAGCGCCCGGCAATAAGATTCCGATCGTAGATCAGATTGACGCTAATTCGCATGTGGCTGTCGATGCGAACTTGCCTACCGACCCCGAAAATAGCATTTCTAAAGAAGTCCGATCGGCAACTCGAAACACCAAAAATGTTGAAGACGATGGGATCAGCCTATGAGTGATCTTCGGAATGTTACAGGCTCAATAGGTCGCGATACCTCAGTTATAAAACCAAAGCGGTGCACCGAACAAGGATGAGCCTGACCCATCCCGAGAAATTGCCCATAGGGACAATTCGGTCGTAGAAAGGTCGAATGAACATGAATCGGGGACTAACTCCGAGATTATAAAAAAGCTCGAAGAGCTGACAAAACGATTAGAAT
This sequence comes from Nicotiana obtusifolia, assembly GCA_002018475.1. Classification (NCBI taxonomy): domain Eukaryota; kingdom Viridiplantae; phylum Streptophyta; class Magnoliopsida; order Solanales; family Solanaceae; genus Nicotiana; species Nicotiana obtusifolia. The sequence continues at coordinate 55,885 of MCJB01003158.1, forward strand.
CAGGGGGAAAAAAGATCGAGGCCAACAACAAAAAGGTGGAAACCTACAGTTCCAGGATATACCAAATCCCAGGAGCACTTCCAGTATCGGAGGGCCAGAATTCCAGGAAGTTCATGCAAAGACCTTTCCCGCCAAGCGCGACTCCGAAGCCGATGCCCAAGAAATTCCGTATGCCTGAAATACCCAAGTTTAACGGAACAACCGATCCAAACGAACATGTAATCTTTTATACATGTGGTATCAAAAGGAACGACCTGGAGGACGATGAGATCGAGTCTGCTATGTTAAAAAAATTTGGGGAGATCTTGTCAAAGGGAGCTATGATACGGTATCACAATTTACCTTCTAATTCTTTTGAATCATTTGCTATGCTTGTAGATTCTTTCGTAATGGCACACACATGTGCCATCATGGTCGAGACCAGGAAATCGGACCTTTTCAAAGTCAAACGAAAGAATAGAAAGATGCTCAGGGAGTTCGTGTCCCGATTTCAAACGGAACGAATGGATCTGCTGCGGGTCGTCGATGATTGGGCGGCTTCGCCTCCGCATCCCTCACGCGAACGAGATGATAAATATAACCCTTTGAGATCATCTTCCTTGCCTTAAGATAGGAAATAAACATACCTTTCGGCGTAGCAATGTTCCCCTTCCATTCGATGACGGGTTCACCAGGAAACTAAAACCTAACAATCTTAGTACGACAATCAACATTTGCATAGCATGAGGCCAACCAGTCCATTCCCATTATCACATCGAAATCAATCATTTCTAACTCAAATAAATTTGCCGAGGTTTGACGACTGCAAATCATCACTGTACAACCTCTATATACCCTTCTAGCAATCACTGATTCTCCAATCGGAGTAGATACTGCAAGTGGTTTACTTATTAATTCAGGTTTGACGCCAAACTTATTAGCCACAAAGGGTGTAACATATGATAATGTAGATCCCGGATCAATCAACGGATATACATCATAAGCAAACACAGACAATATACCTGTAACAACATCCGGAGATGACTCGAGATCTGTCGACCTACTAGAGCATATGTTCGATTTTGAGTACCACTCGAACTCGGCACTGCACCTCTACCTCTACCACGACCTGTCGACTGCTGAAAACCCCGTGCTAGAGGTCGAACCGATAAGGAAGAACCAGCCATAGATCCAGTCGGCTGAGCCATACCACCACCTCCTTTGTTAGGACAATCTCGCATCATATGGCCAGGCTGTCCGCAAGAAAGCATGCATCAAAACCTCGACGGCACAGTCCAAAGTAGGCTTTGCCGCACTGATCACAACGAGGTGTTGGGGGTCTCATCTGACTAGTATCCCTATAACAATGTGAGCCTGATGCCTGTGAACTCTGACCTAAACCAGAATAGGTAAATTGATCATACTGAGGCCTCTGAAAGTGTGGAGGAGCACTAGCTATAGGTGGTTCCAAACTCCTCGAAGATTGGGGGCCTGACACTAACTCTGAAGTCACCAGAATACCCTGCAAATCTCGCCCTCTTATGCTGGCCCCTATCCTGCTCCCTGTCTGCTCTTTGCTAGTGCTTACGATCCTCTAGTGTCTGGGCATAAGCCTGAATACGGGAAATATCCATGCCCTCTATCAAGGAGGCTATCGTGCACTAATTTATCAGATGTGGTCCCAATCCGTTCACAAATAGGTGCACCCTATCGCTCATCTCGGCCACTATATGGGGAGCATACCTTGCTAAAGAATCAAACTGCATACTATACTCTCGCACACTCATATTACCCTATCGAAAGTTCAAGAACTCATCAGCTCTAGCTCGTCGTATCTCAACTGGCAGGTAGTGACGAAGAAAGTCCTCAGAAAATTCCTTCCACACAGGTGGGGGAGCGTTCGGACCCCTGGATATTTCCCAACTATCATACCAAAAAACTGCTAAATCCTGTAACCGATAAGAAGCCAACTCTAATGCCTCCGTATCACTAGCATGCATAACCCGCTGTGTACGATGAACTTGATCAATAAAAGTCTGCGGGACCTCCTTGGGGTTTGATCCAGTAAACACTAGAGGATCTAGATTAAATAAATCACGAACTCTCGCACTAATTGGTTTATCAGTAGCACCGGTATTCTGCCTCTGAACCTGAGCATCTAGCAATCTAGTCAACAACTGTACCGCACTCGGCATATCCTGGTCTGTAGTACCAGATGGAGGAACTGGAGATGCTGGGTGCCTTCTGATATCCTCTGGAGGAGAAGGAGTAAATAAGGTCTGAGACGGCATCTCACTCTGAGGCTCACTATGGCCTGCTCTAGCGGGAGACACCTACCTGACTGGTACCCTCTCCCGCAACTGTATCAAGGCGTCTAATAATCACTTGCTTCCTAGTCATGGGCATCGCTGAAAAGAATATGGTTAATATTAGAGACGAATACTTACGACTCAGCTCTGCGCACGATCTAGATTCAGGAAAAAGGCAACAACCCTAAATGTCATGCAGCCTCCTGATTTTAAATGTGGCCCGCTACACATCCATAGTCAATACTCTACTAGACACGGCTCATAGACAACCCCTAGGACAGACCGGCTCTGATACCAAGTTTGTCACGACCCAAACCGGAGGGCCATGACGGGCACCCGGGCCTTACTTGCCGAGTACCAACATACATTTTATCTAACCTTTCTTATTACCTATAAGGGCCGACGAGACCAGTATAATTGGCAGACAATAATCCTAATCAACCAAAAATTCCAGATAATGACATAAACATATATAACATGGCCGACAAGGCTGCCATGAAAAACTATACAACAAAAATAAATTTGCCGACAAGGCAATCCCAAATATACATGAGTCGACACCTGTCTATGAGCCTCTAAAGGAACATAAGTGTTGCGATGCATACCAAGACCACGGCAAGTCCGGAGAAGGGATCTCGCCAATAAACGCTGAACTAGCAGTCTACTATGGTGGGGGAGCTTCGTCTACCTGTCTATCAGGACCTGTAGCACAATATGCAGCGTCCACAAATAAAAGGATGTCAGTACAAATAAGGTATTGAGCATGTATGATAGGAAAGCATAATGTAAGAACAGTAATGTGCATACGGATAGAAAATATACACCCTGTAACA
>MCJB01003158.1:59025-155283 GCA_002018475.1 Nicotiana obtusifolia
TTGTGTGGATGTTTGGTATGATCCCCAAGGGCTTGATTGAGTTTCGGGGGCCTTTCGGAGTGTTTTGGGTTGTTTAGTTTTGCTGGTTCTTTGTTGGTGCCTCAAGTCTTGCAAATGCGAGATACTGTTGGTATTTGCGGACCTCACATTTGTGAGTTTGGCACCGCATTTGTGAGGTCTGAGTATGTTGTCCACGCCCACATTTTCAATAAGGGCTCCACATTTGCGACGTCGCCTTTAAGAAGCCTGAGTCGCATTTGTGAGCTATTTCGCCGCTTTTGCAATATGGCCTACCTTTGTATTTGCGAGGCGTACGTCGCTTTTGCGACTTTTGTGTGGGTTTGGCGGTATTCACTTTTGCAAACAATGGGTCGTATTTATTTAGGAGGGGATTTTCATACAAAGCTGTTGGGTAAGTTATTTTGACTCAATTTTGATTAATTAACATGTTTTTTTAATTATAGATTTTAACGTCTAAATCATGAGATTTGAAAGGCATTTTTGGGGATTTTTGACTATGTTTCTGTCACGACCCAAACCGGAGGGCCATGACGGGCACCCGGGCCTTACTTGCCGAGTACCAACATACATTTTATCTAACCTTTCTTATTACCTATAAGGGCCGACGAGACCAGTATAATTGGCAGACAATAATCCTAATCAACCAAAAATTCCAGATAATGACATAAACATATATAACATGGCCGACAAGGCTGCCATGAAAAACTATACAACAAAAATAAATTTGCCGACAAGGCAATCCCAAATATACATGAGTCGACACCTGTCTATGAGCCTCTAAAGGAACATAAGTGTTGCGATGCATACCAAGACCACGGCAAGTCCGGAGAAGGGATCTCGCCAATAAACGCTGAACTAGCAGTCTACTATGGTGGGGGAGCTTCGTCTACCTGTCTATCAGGACCTGTAGCACAATATGCAGCGTCCACAAATAAAAGGATGTCAGTACAAATAAGGTATTGAGCATGTATGATAGGAAAGCATAATGTAAGAACAGTAATGTGCATACGGATAGAAAATATACACCCTGTAACATCTGAGTGCCTCTGAGGGCGACTAATCATGAAATGCCTAATGTGCATATACATATATATCCTTTAAAAATCATCATATACATACGCCTCTGTGGGCCTTATCATCATCATATCATACCTCAACCATCATAAGGCTCGGTAACATCATACCCAACTGATCAGTGGTTGCACAGTAGGTGCCATACCCGGACGACTATAGCGCGGACTCGGTAGAGTAAAATAGATGCCGACTATAGTGCGGCTCAGTAGAGTAAAATAGATACATATATATAGTTGCACAATAAGTGCCATACCCGGCCGACTTTAGCACGACTCGGTAGAGTAAAATAGATAATGCATGCTGGACTCATTGGAATCACACGATGAACCCTTCGGAGTGGCGTAAGGTGAAAGAAGTAACATCAACATCAATCCTCCCATAAGAGGGGAAACAATATAAGTACTACTACCTTCTAAGAGTAGAGTATCTTTCGAGGCACGTTCATTGCATTATGTACAATCAGAGTCGTGCAAAAGAAGGAAAGGGACAGTCTCACATACGTTGTATATACTGCCCAACCTCAAGCTATGAAAATTCCATGACTCCTTACTCAACAATAAGAGAAATGACACTACCGTTATCGTTTAAGCGTCGTAACTATTATGTATCAATTGTAACCTATTTTGCGATGAAATGGACAGCACCTCCCCTATATATATGACTTCCCACAAGTTAACACAATCACCAAACAGCCCAAACAACATCAATAATAATCTTACTAAGCCTCCCAAAATAGTCCACCAACCAACAACATTACTAGCAAGCCTTTCGACGTATATCTCACAAGTTCTAGCTTCAACGACTTAGCCGTAACTTGGATAATCTTAAATACATGTAGGGTAAGAGGTTCCTTACCTTTAAACATAAATAACAACTCCAATTTGACCTTAATTGACCACGAGATATCCCTCCAATGCTTCCACAAGAACAAGGAAGCGAAGCTAGCAATCAATTAGGGTTTTTCGGCACTAGAATCACTTTAGAAGGTTTGAAATCACCTAGGTTGATATTAAAACTTGAGGGAGTATTTTACAGAGAATAAACAACTTAAAAAAACCTCCCACACGAGCTGCAACAACACAAAAATCAGCAACAACAAGAAGAAATAGGAACTTACTAGCACCACGGGATTCCTGACACTTGATGTGTGTTGTTTGCTCTTTGTTTTAGTCTTGGATCATGAGAGAACCTTGAGAAGGTATTCTTAGGGTTCTAAGGTCTGAATATACTGAAAACTAATGACTTAAAATGGGGTTGAGGCGCGTTATATATATCCATATGTCTTAAACCGCCTATATGGGCCCCATCGAGAGGTGCTTGGCGCAGTCTCGCAAAAACCCGAATATCTCCCAATTCTGAGATCGTATCGACAAAAAGTTTAATGCGTTGGAAACTAGACTCATAGATATTCAATTTGGTGGGTATATCTCCCCATAATTCCAAGTAAATTGGGAGAAAAGCTTAGTGACATTTGACCTAAAGTATGAGTAAAATTATGAACGTAAGTTGCGACAACTTTTGTCGACTTTTGCTTCATAACTCGTTTGACTTCAAGACTTATGAAATGGATATTATATGATTCAAGTAACTTATAACATGACCTCTTGGTAATATTAATAACCTCTCGATTTACCCGAAAATACGAGTTACAATATCCTTAATTCGTTTAACTTCTAATACTTGTTAACCACCCTTATACACCCTTGCATCATTTAAGAACAATAGGAATAAATTCTTATTATCTCAAAGGTAATCTCTTCTCAAACCTATGTATACTATCTTACGGCGTAATCTAACGTATACAAATATGGGTTGTAACAATAGAATCGAAGGCCGGTAACGAACCGGTGGCGATGGTCACGACAACAGCCCTAAGCTTATGTTCTTTCCCTCTAATATCGATTTTAGCATGGAAGGAGACTTCAGGATTGAAGGGTCTCAATCAATAGGATTCAATGAAAGGGCCAAACCGTCAAATGAACCGTTTTCACATAGACTTTTCAAACTCTGACACAAAACTTGTACACATACATGGTGGAATAAAGTGAAATCTCTTCTTTGCAAACGGCTTGTCTTTTAAAGCTTCTACTTTACATTTCTCAATGAACTCCCTACTTCCAATCCCCTAAACGAAACAAGCCCAAGGGCCGCCTTAACCTGAGTTCGAATAATTACTCTCTCCCTCGGGGACTGCAGTCCGAAAAACGAGCCCAAAGGCCACCTTAATCTAAGTTCAAATAATCACTTTCTCACTCGAGGACTACCGTCCGAAAAACAAACTCAGACTGTCCAAGTTAATAGCACTCAGGGGGACGTAAGACATGTTAGGCAACCCCCGAACTTTAAAGGCCAAGGTCGTTTCGAGTTAACAGCACTCGAGGGGACGTAAGACATATTATGCAAACCTTGAACTTCAAAGGCTAAGGCCATTATGATTTAACAGTACTCGAGGGCACGAAGCTTATTTGGCAATGCCCGAATTAAAAGGCCAAGGCCGTTTCGAGTTAAAAGCACTGAAGGGGACGTAAGACCTATTAGGCAACCCTCGAATTTTAAAGGCTAAGGTCATTCCGAGTTATCAGTACTCGAGGGCACAAAGCTTATTTGGAAATGCCCGAATTAGAAGGCCAAGGTCATTTCGAGTTAACAGTACTCGAGGGGACGTAAGACCTATTAGGTAACCCCCGAACTTTAAAGGCTAAGGCCATTTCGAGTTAACAGTACTCGAGGGCACAAAACTTATTTCGCAATGCCCGAACTAAAAGGCCAAGGCCGTTTCGAGTTAACAGCACTCGAGGGGATGTAAGACCTATTAGGCAACCTCCAAACTTTAAAGGTTAAGGCCGTTCCGAGTTAACAGTACTCGAGGGCACAAAGCTTATTTGGCAACGCCCGAATTAAAAGGCCAAGGGCGTTTCGAGTTAACAGCGTTTGAGGGGACATAAAATCTATTAGGCAACCCCCCGAACTTCAAAGGCTAAGGTCGTTCCAAGTTAGCAGCATTCGAGGGGACAAAGCTTATTTGACAACACCCGAATTAAAAGGCTAAGGGCATTCCGAGTTAACAAAACACGAGGGCACAATGCTTGTTTGGCATTTCCTAAACTATAGAGGCTATGGCCACGTAAACACGGCTCAGAAACGTCTGAAGAACAACAAGGCATTGAAATTTTGCTAATCGATCCGATCGAGTTTTGGCTGGACCTACGGATTTTGACCATCAGTCACTGAATCAAATTCGTACTATTTACGTCATGAGTCTATCGTCACATATTAGAGTAAGAACCGGGAGCTCGTATAGTGAAGATCTGAGGCTCATATCATTTCTCGGCATTACTGTCCGAAAAATGAGGGGACTATCTGTATACGGTCAAAATCAGGCTCGACTGTAGCAAGATCGACCCAGAGTTTCATTGAGGTAGAACACGAGGGAAGAACACCGATGCTGGCCCTGAACATGCTTGAGGGAAGAACACCGATCCCGTTATTCGAAACCGACGCTGACCTCGAACATGCTCAAGGGGGGACCCTCAAACTTAAATGACGGAAAGCCAAAATATCCATAGTGGGACGAGCATCGTGGCGGGAATCTCCGCACAAATCAATGGAACCGTTTAATTAGCAAATCAGGAGATTTTTAATTAGCAAATCAGGAGATTTTTTACCTTATATAATGTTGTACCTAAAGTAGGATTCCTCTGCTATATAAAAAGGGATATAATTATTTGTAAGGACACTCTCAGGATAATAAAAAATACAGCTATAGATTGGTGTCTTGAATCATTATCTCATTATCTTGTTCCAATTTCAATTATAGTCGATCCCTGCTCAAGAAGGATCAACCAACATGGTCACCATTGTTCAAGTTGGGTGGTTTTCATTCCTTCATTTATTGCTTAATTTTAATTTAAATTTGATTACTCGTCATTTGTATCAAATTGGGTCACGTATCCTTAAAACCACGTATAAATTCAATTGTTATCCGAATTTTAGGGTAAACAGGGATAACTGTCCTTTCCTAGCTTCTGGTGACACTCATACTCGGGGAGGTTGGTCACTTCTCCCTTTCTAAATTCGATTCTAAACTTGTTAGCACCTACAAGTGTAGGGTAGTTAACCATGGCTACAGTAGCACTCACACTTAGGGTGTTTGGTCATAAGAAAATAATTGCGACATATCATATAATTTTATGTTTTTTTTTGTCATTGTAGTTTAAAATATATGTATATATGTAATTTATTATGAAAACTAATGTAATAAATCACATAATTTAATATGCACATTATAATCTAGACCTTAACTTAGGGAAAAAGCCACATCTCACCTCGAAACAATTTCTGGAGTCTCTCACAACAACCCCGCATACAACCTCTTTGGAATCTAAAATTTAAGCAGTTAAAGCCGTTAACCCAAATTATTCATTCAATTTAATTACTTCATCAAAATCTCATTTAGGCATTTAGGGATTATGATTACTTCTAAACTTAAACTCTATTAGTTGTATAGTATATGGTCATAGCGTGTTGTACAAATTTCAATTCAAATAGTAAAAGTAATGAAAATTACCTTCTTGAAGAAACCCTTGTTCTTCACCTCTTGAGTTCTTTAAGATGATCTAAGAATTTTAAGATAAAATCTTGTTAGAATCTACATTGGGGAGTAATAATCTAACTTTAATCGTATTAAAAACTCACCTTGGACGCTGGGGAATGATCTTGAATTACTATTTTCTTGAAAGGAATAAGCCCTAACTCTTTTAGGGTATTAATAATGAGAAATTCATGTTAATGGAGCCTTTTGTAGGCTGGGATAATACGCTACCACTGTTGAAATTAGTGGTCGTGATTAGCCTGGCACCTCAGGCCTTCGCTGGATGCCACATTTTGGAATTTTCTGCGGTTCTATATTATATCTGAATTTGTTGACTATGATTGTTGGTTCGCATAGCGATTTGGTGTTAGGTGCCATCACAACCTTGGTTTGAAAATTTAGGTCGTAATATTTTAATGCATTGTATAGATAGGTACATGTGAAAAATTATTAAAATTTCAAAAAAAAAAAAAAAGACCTCCTTCCATTCCAATTTATGTGAAAATATTTCATTTTCATTCCGTTTAAAAAAAAAATGAGACCTTCCTAAATTTAAAAATAATTTAGCTTAAACTTACTATTTTACCGTTAATGAGAAGCTGTTATAGTCATATAAATATCTATGACTTGTTTTTTACCACAAGTTTCAAAAGTCTTTTTATTATTCTTAAAATTTATGCCAATTCAAACTTCATCACATAAAGTGAAAGATAGGGAGTAATAAATTTTAACATATAATTTAAAATGTAATGAGTTCATGGTGAGAAACAAAAGGCTAAATATGTCAAATATAAATTTTGAATCCATCTCTTCGTAATAATGCAACCACTTTTTGAAATCCTAGATACTCCTCTATTTGAGATCATAATCTTTAACAATCAAAGAATTATGATTTTATTTTTTTTATTCCATTAAGTATTCGGCATCAAAAGTTACTAACTTAATTAATTCGGATTCTACTAGGAAGGTCAACTAAAAAAAGTAAAGCACCTTATTCTAAGAAATTCTATTCTCAAGGATCAAACTCGAAACCTCTCATTTACGATATGCGAACTGATTCCTGCTGTCACGACCTGACCGGTCGTTTTGAGCTCTGTTGTTCAGCGGTTTGAGGCATTGAGTAGCTGCACTTCATGTATTATGACTTGTACGTGTAGTCGGATTTGAATTTCGGGAAGTTCGGAGTTGATTTGGAAGGAAAATTCTCAATTCAGAAGCTTTAAGTTGAAAGAGTTGATCAAGGTTTGACTTTTAAGTAAACGACCACGGAATCAGGATTTGAAGGTTCCAGTAGGTTCATATGATGATTTTGGACTTGCGCGTATGCTCGGGTTAAATATCGGATGGTCCGGGAGCATTTCGGCACTTATTGTGGAAAGTTGGCATTTTGAATGCTTCAGAATTTTCTAAGTTTGATTTTAAGTAGGCTTTGGTGCTATCGATGTCGGTTTGGGATGCCGAGCCTTGGAATAGGTTCGTATTGTGATTTATGAGTTGTACGTAAAATTATGTGTCATTTTGAAAATTTTACGTGTGATTGAGACGCGTTCGACGAAGGATGAAGGTTTGAAAGTTAAGAGAGTTTAAGAAATTGAGTTTGATCATGAATTCTTGGTTTTGATGTTGGAATTTGTGTTTCGAGCCTTCGGACAAGTTTACATAGATTATATAAACTTGTTTGAATGATTGAACGGGGTTCCTCAGACATCGGGTGAGTTTTGGGGTGGTTCCGGACTACTTTTAGGCCTTTTGGAACTGCTGATAACTGGTTTCAAGAGTGTGAAATGCAATCGAGAAGGTTTGGGACGCGATCGCAAAGAGCAAAGTGTTATTCCAGGCCTTGTGAATCGCGATCGCAGAAGGAAGGTCGCGATCGCGTAGAAGGAATTTTTGTTGTCTCCAGTATGACTTTGGGAGCTTATATCTTGAAATCTATAAGGAATTTAGGGATGATCCAAAAATGCAAGTTGTGGCCCTTTGAATCTAGTTTTCAGAAAATCGAACTGCTTGTTATTTGGAATTTTGTACGAAAGTTAAGGTTATTACACTGAAATTGGACATGAAATTAGGAATAAATTATATATTTGAGTTGTGGTGTCATGGGTAATGTTTATCTTTGAAACATTTTGGAATCCGGGCACGTGGGCCTGAGGGTTGACTTTGTTGAATTTTCGAGCGGATTATTGAAGTATATTTTGATTGGTTTGCTTGTTGTTTGGATAGTTTCAGATCGGTTGGCATCTGTTTGAAATGTTAGAGAGGCGTTGAAGTCGGTTATTGGATTTTGAAGCGAGGTAAGTCTCCTTTCCAATCTTATGAGGGGAAAACTACCCCGTAGATATTAAATTATTATGTGATACTAGTTGTGGATGCTACGTATGCATAAAGGTAACGAGAGTCCGTATGTAGCTTAATGCATGTTTATGTCTGGTAGACTAAAGACTTTATCATATAATATCTGAATTATTTGAACTAAATTTTCTAGCTTAATTAATTGAGTTATAATTGAAATTGATTTGGGAGTATATTAGGCCGAGCTTTATCACCTAGAGTTGTTTGGCGAGATATTTCATAAAGGACAAAATTCATATTTACTTTGTTCTCCTATACCTGTGTTGTAAGCACGTTGCTCGTAATTCGATAAGTTTCTTCCTTTCATGTGAATCAGGATGAACACCTCGGCAGTATATTGAGATGTATCTCTGGTTCGTGCTTGTTGACCCTCAGCAGTGTACACACCACTCAAGATCGGGCCGTACAACCTCGGCATAATCGTGCGTGATACAACTAGGAGTCCGAATATTCTTTGAGATCCCCCTTTGATTGAGACTTGCAATTTATATGGTATTCCTTATCTATTTGAGAACTGCACTTGATATTTTCGGATCTGTTGAAATAGCATATGAGATTTGAGAGACCTGTATCGCAAAAAGAAATATTGGATGATTATGTGAGTTACAGTTTTTAGCTCATGATTACTGCTGTGTTTTATATATGTTTATAATTTATTATATTATTTTATCGGACCACTATTAAGTGTCGATTCAACTCCTCGTTACTACTTCTCTAGGGTTAGGCTAGATACTTACTGGATATATGTTGATTTACGTACTCATGCTACACTTCTGCACTAAATATGCAGGATATGACAGGTTCGTCTGGTTGTCATCTTGGCACGTAGGCGCAACTGCTGAAGGGACTTTATGGTGAGTTGCATTCCATGCTACGTATCGCAGCCCACATAGTCTCCATCATATTTATTTACTTTACCCTTTCTATTTTAAATTTCATACAGATGTTGTATTATTATTATACTCCTTAGTAGATGCTCATGCACTTGTGGCACCAGGTTTGGGATATTCTAGTTAATGTTTATGGATTTGCATAATATTGTCATCTTTTATTTTATATCTTACTAATTATGTATGTAGCTATGATCATTCATTCGTAAGCTTCTTACATAATTTTTTTTTTATGATTTCAAAGGTAATGAAATGAATAATTAACGTGATAGTTCACTGTTGGCTTTCCCAACAGCAACATTGAGCGCCATCACGGCCTATAATGAGTTTTGGGTCATGACAGGTTGGTATCAGAGTCCTAGGTCACTTAGGTCTCACTAGTCATGAGCAAGTCTAGTAGAGTCTTGCGGATCGGTATGAAGACGTCTGTACTTATCTTCGGGAGGCTGCAGGGCTGTTTGGAGCACTTCCCCTATTGATTCCTTGTCGTGCTATTTGATTATATTGAAGCTTATGCCTTTATTTCCTTCCTACTCACTCTTACACGATGTTGAGCGCTTGTTGTCAACTGGTCATCGAGCATTATGGTGGTACTGCAAATGAAGTGCAAGATGTTTCTCCCTATGTATTTGAGTGGGCTATTATCGTCACCTTGTGGAAGGGCGCTCTACCATTTTCGCCCACTACTAGTGTTACCTACGATTTCGAGGCTATGCACAGTGTATTATAAGGTTCATGCGTTGTTATTGCACTGTGTTGTTGTGAATGGTAGGTTGCTCATTTATTTGTTGTAGCAGTGAATCACTCAAAAGGAGGATTTCTCAGTTCATGATTTAGAGGTTCGACATTTAATTCCAGCGGAGGAAAGGCAATCAGGCTATGGATGTTCAGGCCTTGTTTGACGGAATAGGGAGACTTAATATATTCATACATGGTGGGATTCTCATTTGTGATGTGGTACCATCGTTCTTGTTGGCATACATTAAGGCTCATCGGTGTATGGTTTCCTTTGATTTGCCTGTGGGACGGGGTGTTGTGTAATGGTGCGTAAGAAGCGGTTGTCAGAAATGGCAGTGTGTAGCAGTTTCAAAGTCGAATCGGTGTTCCTAATGTAGATGTCTAGAGAAAGATGATCTTCGAGGAGGCTTAGATTTGGTAGAAATTTATTAGTTCGGGTGCTACCGAGATGGATTTTGATTTTAGGCAGTATTCGGGCATCGAAGGATGAGGAAGGACATGGCAGGAGGTGTCTCGAGGTTGTTGAATTGCTTGTAGGTCAAATATGAATAAAATAGGCCGAGTAGTTGCTTAAGGAGATGGTTTAACCGAAGTGGGAGTGGAAGAGTAGCATATGGATTCCGTGGTAGGATAGCCACATGCATTAAGAAAGTTTAGAGCGATTTGGGGATCATGGTGGGCAAATGACTAAGTCTATGAATTTCATTTGGGATGGTGCCTACTGTACTAAAGAAATTTAAATATGATGGAATAGAGTTTGCTTAGAATGAAGAGGGGTGTTAATGCTTGATTATCATTTTGGGATGCAACATGACTTCGAGTTTTGGAACGTTTTGTTAGACCTACAGTTAATGTTAACGGGGAATGAAAGGACTCTTACAGCTAGTGGACAAGCATTGGCTTCGGAAGGTTTACTGATTTCGTGGTAGTTATAACCAAGGCAATGCCATTGGAAGATGTTGATATGGGGTTACACAGGTAGGCTATCTCTTGGAGTTGCGTGATTTTTAGTAAAGTTCCTATGAAGGACTTTATTTTCTATCCAACATGAAGCATGTACCACGATGTGAGCTGGGATCGCTTGAAGAAGTCAGTGTAGCAGTCAGGAGGTCGAGCGTGCGATTGGAGTTGATAATTAGAGTTATGTTATGCAATGTTTGACAAGATATAGCAAGGAATTTAGCGGAGCGACGGTGAGAAAACATGGTAACCGAGGAGGAGGGGTCATTATGTTTTATCGATTTATGTGATTGTGTCTTAAAGCTAAGTGGGGGAGCCTACCGTCTACGATAGGGTCACGTAGTTGTGTGATGACAGTATCGGGTAATCGGTACATTGGTAGATTAGTTATGACTAAGGAAAGAAAACATCAAGAGAAATTCGGGCAAAGAACTTGATGAATGTGTCCTATAGTTTGCCTTATCAATTTATGTGCAGATTTTGGGATGACTTAGAGTTATGCTTTTCGTGGACGTGATGTACAAGGAAAACAATTCATCCAGTTACTTCTTTGGGAGTGTTCATATGCTAACAGTGCACTAAAGTTTGGTTATATTCAGGACTAGGTTAGAGTAGACAACTCTCAATAATTGTTCTGGTGGGTTCAAGAAGTAAAGTGCGGTGCCTGAGGATATTCGATTTTGTCGTGTGGCTAAGGAATTAGTTTTACAGCAAAGTGTGAAAAAGACTTGGAATATCTATGAATGTCACCGGGTCGGCGCTGCGATGTTAGAGAGATGGAGGAAACAACTTCGGATTCGTAGGAGGTCTTTCAAAACGTGTGTATCAGTTAGAGATACTATTGAGTGCATACAGAGGGTATGCGATGGCTGATGGGTATTGAGACGATGTGGCCTCGCGATTTGGGCCACTTGGGATGAGTGTCATTTGAGGTCCTTTATGTATTTGAGTAGAAATATTATTTCGAAGGCAATCAATGGTTTGAATCAGCATGTTTACGGAAATCATCAATTCCTTCGATGGTGTTAAGGTTACACATATGATTCATGGTTGTACGTGTGGCATGACAACCACCGTAATTTGATTGATTTGGAGGCATTTGATTCTGATGGCCTTGTTATGTGTAAATGGATCCCGAAAGAGTTATGTCGGTTTAGACCACGACTTGAGATTTGCATTTTCTACGGTGATGGGAATTTAGTTGCGTGTTGCAATTGTTCTTCCGAAATAAGTGGAGTGAAAGGGCTTCTAGCCGATGAAGTGTTTATTCTACTAGTGGTTCAGGGGTTATAATGAAATTCTTCGACTCTCACATAGCGGCATGATGGGTGCACTGAGCGGTATGCAAATTGAAAGTTGAGGATCAAGGTTGCGGTTCAGTTTTGATAAGAATGTCACGAGCTCGAAGGTGCGGAGGAGGATTTCAGATGTTCAGAGTATGTTGGCACTATTTTCGGGCAGCCTGAGGATGGCCTATTTTGTGGAAGAAGTGTTGGATACTAAAATGCGGATGCTTGACTAGCATTATAGAAATAGCATGGTCGATGGCCATTAATGTTCATATTTTACTACCTAGTGCGGAAGGTTGTGGGAGTATATTAGACGGGAAGATCCTATAAGTGTGACGTGCTAGTCATTCGATTGTTAGAGATTGAAATCAGGTATGGAGATTTTGGTACTGCCGCCAATGGGAGAGGTTATGACTGAGAGCCGCTCTATTCCTTTGGTTATGGACTGTGGGAGTTTGTTCTAGATTTGACGACTGCTCGTATGTGTCATAAATATGGTCATTATGAATCCTTGAAAGGTTATTGGCCCAGTACGGGATGATCTGAATCGTCTTGAGGTCCATTAGTATATCTAATGTGAATGTATGCTCTACATCAGGTCGAATTTGTTCATTCCGCATAGCATTGCTTATGGAGGAGTCTTCGGGTGTTGGATATTATTCATGTCGTTAGCTATTCTATGTAATACAATATTATCCAATGTGGGTTGTGAGGTGGCTTGATTATTCGCACATGTGTTGTGATCTCATGTAGTTTGTGGTGTTATATAAGCAAGATGACTCTCTATATGCAAGTCGTTTATTGCACCTTGGTCGTGCTTGAAATTTTTGTAGTGCATGGCACTATCCGTCTCCCCAGGGTTGTATTTATGCACTTGGCGTGCTTGTGGCCGATAATCGGGTATTTCGTAGGTATGACCATTATGGCTTGATGGGTATTTTCTTATTGAGTGTCATGTTTGGATCAGGTTGCACACCACAACACTGTCATGTTTTGATAGGGTTGCACGCCGCAACGGTGTTATGTGCGGATTCGGTTGCACGACACAACAGTGAGATATTGAGTACGGTTCCTTATACTTAATTGTGTGCCTTATTTCTCATTATCTAAGGTATGGTTCCTTATACTTATTCATTACACGGGTTGGATAGTTTGTTGCTAGAGTTCGTTCTTCCTAATGGCTCTTATTTGAGTTGTAGCTTGTTGGCGCATTGGTGGCGTCATATGAGATTTTTTAGGGTCTTTGAGGTGGCTTATTTCTCAGGCGACTTGTACTAGTGAGATGAGGTTGCTGGACTTGGAATCAATGTAAGCGGACTTGTATAATGTATGTTAGAGGGAAAATATCACTAATCAGAGTAGACTGAGGCAGTAGTTCTTTCAAGCGGAGAGACTCCCTAAGTGGTTGATGTGGCAGGTGATTATGAGTTTCTACACATCTTTTCGCTGTGGCAGTATTGCGAGAGTTGGAACAGGGCATATATGTGTTATGAGTTGTACTACAGGCATCAAGTTATGGGAATACAAATTATGCAGTGCATTGTGTGGTTTCAGCATGGGTGCATGATCGTATTTGGTACAACTGGTTGAGATTGATACGATGTTCGTATGTTAGAATCTGGTCTCGTAGAAAATTCCAGATGTTGGAATTGGTTCTAAGGCTCGTGGTCTAAGGTAAAAGGAAGGATCTTCGGTCTGGCTCGAGCTAATGTGCTCATATGGGTTGTGATGGCCCGGTAGGTGCACGAGGTTTTAAACAACGATTTTGGGCAACTCCGGAGAAGTTCTTTGCACGTTCCAAGACGAATGTATTTTTATGTGTGGGAGAATGTAACGACCCAAACGGTTTTTTTGAGCTTAAGCGCGTCGTTCGGCAGTTTGAGGCGTTGAGTATCTTTACTTCATGTATTATGACTTGTACGTGCAGTCGGATTTGAATATCGGGAAGTTCAAAGTTGATTTGGAAGGAAAGTTCTCAATTTGGAACCTTTAAGTTGAAAGAACTTACCAAGGTTTGACTTTTGAGTAAACGACATCATAATTTGGATTTGAAGGTTCCAATAGGTTCATATAATGATTTGGACTTGAACGTATGCTCGGGTTAAGTATCGGATGGTTCGGGAGTATTTCAGCGCTTATTGTGGAAAGTTGGCATTTTGAAGGCTTTAGAATTTTCTAAGTTTGATTTGAAGTGGACTTTGGTGTTATCGATGTCCGTTTGAGGCGTTGAATCTAGTTATCGGATTTCGGAGCGAGCTAAATCTCCTGTCTAATCTTGTGAGGGGAAACTACGCAGTAGATATTAAATTATTATATGCTACTAGTTGTTAATGCTACGTACGCACGAGGTGACGAGAGCCCATACATAGCTAAAAGCATATTTATGTCCGGGTAGACTTAGGATTTTATCATATGATATGTGAATTATTTGAACTCTATTTACTAGCTTAATTAATTGAATTTATTATTGAAATTGATTTGGGAATATATTAGGCTGAGCTTTATCACCTTGAGTTGTTTGGTGATATTTCATGAACGATAGTAGTCATGTTTACTTTGTGTTCTTGTATCTGTGTATAAGCACGTGGCTCGTAATTCGATAAGTTTCTTCCATTCTTGTGGATCAGGCTGAATGCCTCGGTAGTGTCGGGCCATGTTTTCTTGCGAGAGTGGGTTTCGACATGTGACAACTCTTTTAAAGGAGACATTAAAAGAGAAGAGTCGCCACCTAATGATTTTTAAGGTACGTTAAGGCACCTATTTGCAAATAACTCTGTTTGACTGGTCCGTGTCACCGAAGATTGGGTAAGGGCTCAAATGACTTCAAATAAAAGGGATTAGGCACTCTTCGAGGTGCACAACTGTGGGTCCTAAGTTTATTAGCCTAAAGGATCACCCCGTGCAACATAAATAATACTTCACAACTCCCTTAAGATAGGGGTTGCTCATATTATTAGCATCTCCTGCTACCCAATTACTATGTTGAAGTTGTTAGCTAAAGGCGCTCTAATTCAATTCTAAACCGTATCCAATGTGTGCACTACCTGTCACAACCCAAAACCACGTGACCAGCACCCGGCACGCTGCCCGACCCAATCAAACCAAACCATGTGATGCACCCAAATCATATGCATGAAAACCAATTTAACTGCGGAAGCTCCTTGAAAATCATATACATTTTCAAGTTAAATGATAAAATATTTTCCAATACAAAATCACACATGACGTCTTTCATGATAATAACAATGAGACTAAGTAAAATAAATATACTTTCATGTATGTCATGTACAATCCCATTACTACAACTTTTCACAACTATCCGTGGAGCCTCTAAAGAATAGAATTAAACACTTGGGCTAATACCCGACTAGCATAAATAAGAAAACAACATGATAGCTACCACGAAATAAGAGTGGTGCCTCACCATATAGCTTAGGAAGAGAGTCATCCTAAGCCTGACTGCCTGCCACGTATCCTACCTCATCCTGAAACATGTAAAGTAAGTCGGACCTTGAGGGGGGGGGGGGGGCCTAAGGGCTGAGTACACCACAACGGTACTCAATAAGTGTCATAGACTCTCCCTAGCTTAAGTTCTTGGGACAAACTTTATTAAAAATAATGCATCAATATTTGATATAAAACGATAAGAAATTTTATCCATTCATGATCCTTGTCATTATAAATAAAAGCCAAGTGAAATATAACCCACAATGTAAACTTTTAAAATATTTATATCAACCCAAGATTTTGGATAAAATCATACAAAACCATTCCATTTGCTTTAAGTCATTAAAATCACTTTCGGCTGCTTAGGCTTAAACATAAGAAAATCATCCTTACCTTTCACTTGGAGTACTATACCATCACCAACGTAAGAAGGTTAACAAGGTTATGTACATAGAGGCAAGTGTCATATATCCTACTTGCTCAGGTCGTCTCATCGCAGCGCCGAATGAATCGACTCAGCCATGATAATAATAGCACAAAATAGTACCCTCTCGAGAGAGAGCACTCTGTCGTAGTCTATACCACAAAGTGGCCATCTACTCTACACTGGCACGTGTACTTTCATGATGATGAACACAATATATCCGAAGTCAATCTCAGTTAACACAAGTAACTTCCAAAACATTTGATACTCCAAAAATAGATTCATAGCATAGTAGCCTCAACATACCTATTTTTATCATATGATAGCATTAAATAATAAAATCTAAAGCATTTGAACAAAAATTAAATAAACAAGCTTTTACATGTTAAAGCCTTTAGAAATTTAACATCAATCTTTAAAAGACACCACAAGTGCTATTCTGCTCATCAATTTCCAAAAGAGATACTTTCCATAAAAACTTATCTTTAGCACTCAAATATATACTCTTATCAATACGAAAGTTTTGATAAAAACTTATAACATTTAACTTGAGTGTCATTTTGCCAACGTGATTTAAATAAAATTTTATAAAACAACATAACACTACATATGCAACATAATACTTTTGTAGATGGAGACATCCGTACTCGTTTGTCCCCACAAGCACGAAAGCACATTTGCATACATCTTAAGTATTAACTCGAAATATGCTTTTAGAGAAAGTCCCTCAAGAAGAGTAAGTTTTATTCAACTTACCTCGCTTTCGCTTTATTAACATTCATAAGCTTTCAATCTTCTTCCATCGCTCCAACGTTGATTAAAATGCTCAAGCATCGCCTACAAGTTGATATCTACAATTAGATATTCCAATTACATAAAAAAATATGACCCAAAATATTGATCAATATCCATTTATGGCTCATAAGTTGACGAGAAGCCTCCAATAACTCAACTTGCCGAATAGGTTCATTTACTAACATATTCAACTCCACTCTTATCAATTAATACCCATTTGAAGTCATCAATGATACTATATTAATTCTCCAATACCGCCAAATTACTACTCATCGTCTTGATTAACCAACATTTCCAAAATATTCAATTTGGTGATTACTTAGTTGAATACTTTCAATTTAGCTAGAAAATGATTCTGTTGGTTCATCGCATCCTTTAATTTCATTTATAAGAACACTCTCCATCTTCCCCATTTTCTCAAAAACACTATTCATGCCATGAACTAGGGTTTCTGAATTCAATTATCCAACCATAACAACTTAAAACAAATATTATAACTACTCTCACCGACTCATAAGAAATGAGTTTGAAGCATTAGGATTACCTTCTTAAAGTATTTCCTCAAAATCCAATATTTGGAAAATTTGGTGTTCTTGAACAATTTGAAAGATATCTAGGGATTACAAATATTGAATGATGTTAATACTAGTGTTAATAGGAAGTTATTAACTTAAAATATCCATAAAGACTCACCTTGTATTATTATGTTTTCCCAGAGGTCGAATCCGCCATGAAAGCACCAAATCCTAGTTCCAAAATACCCTCTCACCCAACCTTGTACTTATAGGCCAAATAATTGGGTTTCAAATGCGGCCCCGGATGGTTCGCATCCCCACTTCACCCCTCTTCGAAGCCCAGATGTGGACCCGGATGCTATGATAGTATTTCACTGCCAACCTTTGGTAATTGGATCAAATCTTTTTGTAGGAATGTCTAACTGATGAATGGTTTAAAGCGTTAGAAACTAGACTCGAAGATCTTTCATTTGATTAGTTTTCCATCACATAATGCACTATATATATGTACATATACTCATCTAAAGTTAGGTCTTGTGCGTACTCATTTGGAACTTTAGTCTATCATGCAATTTCTAGCTTGACTTAGACTTAGGGCTCTCCTTAGACCCAATATCACTTATAATATGCCTCGTACACTTATTATAATATCCAATTAATATTCCTCATATTAATAGTCCTCGTCTGTACATAAAATAAAGTTATTAGCACATATCAACTTTCTTAATAGTGCTTTAGTACTTCGAAATTTTCCGGGGTGCTACATTCTCCCCCACTTAAGAACATTCATTCTCGAATGTTTTGCAAGTTATTTCTAAGCATATAGTTACCATACTTTTACCTCCAACCATTATGTATAGGAACTTACGACTAGATGGGTCTTATAGTTCCTTTCAAAAATCTCAACTTACTTATGGCCCTCAAAATTTGGCTATCTTTACGAATTCTTAAAAATTTTGGCAGAATTTCCCCTATAACTAGGACTATTCAAAAACTTTAACCTGTCCAGAACGAGCCCCCACACGGGCACCAATAACAATATCGCTCAACAACCAACAATGCACAATATAATGTACCATATTGACCCCACTCGGCCGTACATAAACCATGAGTGCATCAAATGTAAATCTTTAAAACTTTTAACTTGTAACATATATGAATACCATGAAATATCAATAATAGATACTATACATAGCTCCCATATCACTATTATACATGCTTGCATTTTCTTTAGTCATGCATACGTCAAGTTGTACCGGAAAAGTATATCTATGGGTGCATTATAAATATACTACCATAGTCTGTAAGCTTCCAACACTCGCGTATCAATGCTTTCACGATGACACATACACTTTTGAAGATTAGTGCTCTTTCTTAAGCCCATGATTTTTACTGGCATACTTCGTTTTGGTATACAAGAGTCATCTTATAATTTAAGAATATGCATTGCATTATCCCTTTCTGTTTTATTATGTGCGAGGTGTGCACATATTAAAGATGTCATACATTTAGGGTCTTATTACCTCATGCCTTCATCATAATGCGAACTCTTTTGTTCATAGCAAATACCACATATTTACATCAACATGTTTCATATATATATATATATATATATATATATATATACACACACACTTGTAAATTATTTATGGTATCATTGACCTCGTCCATATATATCAAGTTAGGAATTTGTGACACGGTATCATGTAGCCTTAGTATTCTTGTAATTTCTCAATCTTCGTACCATCCCCCATTTTCAATTTTGTGTTTGAGCCTTACGTCGTACACATTATATGTATAACATTCCAACAAATTTAACATAGACCATGAGCCATTTCAATATTTATACTTCTTAAATCATAAGGATCTGTTCACTCCAAAGTTAACTGCTCTTTCAATATTTGGCACATATAGAGTTGCTTTGAGATCATTCTTTGAAATTCTCAATCTTTTATCATTTCAATTGAATAAAATAAGACATACCTCAACTAGAAAAACTCAAGATTATCATTGCACATCATTTTCTTTCTCTAACAACCTATATTTCTTCTTATAACCTCCAAGATTACGCCTTTTGTGCATCTTGTGTCTTAATATTTTCACCCTTACCTATATAAGTTCACATACTTCATCCTCACAGACCTTGGTGTGCCTATTTATAAATTGACTTTTATTTGTATCACATTCATCATCTGGAAGAACTCAAGGTTTGTCATGCCCATCTTTTACATACGGCATGCTTCGTGTTTCCTCAACTCGTACTTACACATGGAACTTTATTTCCTATATTCCACTTCTATTACATATGAAACAATCATGACGATAACCTATCATGTTCAGCGGAAACCCGATGTCAAGTATAATTAAGGTTCATCTCTCTCATCTTGTAACATTTCCTTTTTGGAAGATGAAGAAAGTCTTTTTCTTTTTCTATTCTTTTGGGAAGGTGTCTTTGGTCACTATTGACATTGTCTTAATTATGCCATACTTCTAATAAGTCATACTATGTTCACCACAAACTTGGTTAATTCACATTAACTTATCAATTAGGTCCATATCACCTCTATATATCTCGTCATGATAATTTAAGTTGCAACCGTTTTATTAAAAGTACTTTTCTATACCTTTGTTAAACTCGTTAATGGTGATTATCATAGTAAACAGTCATCCCAAAATCTTGACCAACAATCTTGAATTGAAATCTACGGTCTACTATAGGTGCCTTTATTCACATCCTTTAGTAAAATTCTTTATCAATCATGACACCATCCTGACAATACTAGCTGACATCATCACGTTATTTTCTTCCATGATTTTTCAGTATTCGACTGATAATTCTTATTCACCAAAGTGATACGTGTTGACTGTATCACTCCGAATCTATTCTCAACTTATCTTTCCATTTTGAACAAATCTGACACTTTCTGGTTGTTAGCCCAAACATCTTGTATTATAACTTGAACCTTGAGCTTTATTCCCGTAACTTCTATTTATTCCACAACAGATAACCAATATGATCGAGAATATGTACTCTCACTTCAAGCACAAACACATGATCTAGAGTAAGATAAAAGTGAAACTCCCTAGATGTCATTGTACCCTCCCCAATATAATTGTAGCCGGCAACACATTGATAAGAGGGACTCTACTTGACACGGCTCCATAGACTTCCTAGGACTCGACTTAGAACCTAGTGCTCTCATACCAAGTTTGTCACGACCCAAAACCACATGACCGGCACACTACCTGACCCAATCGAACGAAACCATGTGATGCACCCAAATCATATGCATGAAAACCAATTTAACTGCGGAAGCTCCTTGAAAATCATATACATTTTCAAGTTAAATGATAAAATATTTTCCAATTCAAAATCAAACATCATGTCGTTCATGATAATAACAATGATACTAAGTAAAATAAATATACTTTCATGTATGTCCTGTACAACCCCATTACTACCACTTTTCACAACTATCTATGGAGCCTCTAAGAGAAGAATTAAATACTTGGGCTAATACTCGACTAGCATAAATTAAGAAAACAAGATGATAGCTACCACAAAATAGGAGTGGTGCCTCACCATATACCTCAGGAAGAGTGTCATCCTAGTGCTGACCGCGTGCCACGTATCCTACCTCATCCTGAAACATGTAAAGTAAGCGGGACACTGATGGGGGGACCCTAAGGGCAGAGTATATCACAACGGTACTCAATAAGTGTCATGGATTCTCTTTAACTTAAGTTCTTGGGACAAACTTTATTAAAAATAATGCATCAATATTTGATATAAATTGATAAGAAATTTTATTCATTCATGATCCTTGTCATTATAAATAAAAGCCAAGTGAAATATAACCCACAATGTAAACTTTAAAACATTTATATCAACCCAAGATTTTGTATAAAATCATACAAAATCATTTCATTTGCTTTAAGTCATTAAAATCACTTTCGGCTCCTTAGGCCTAAACATAAGAAAGTCATCGTTACCTTTCACTAGAGTACTATACCATCGCCGACAAAAGAAGGTCAACTAGGTTATGTACCTAGTTGCAAGTATCATATACCCTACTTGCTTAGGTCACCTCATCATAATGCTGTACAAATCGAACTCAGACATGCTAATAGTAGCACAAAATAGTACCCTCTCGAGGCAGAGCACTCTGTCGTAGCCTATACCACAAAGTGGCCATCTACGCCTACACTCGCACGTGTAGTTTCATGACGATGAACACAATATATCCGAAGTCAATCTCGGTGAACACAAGTAAATCCCTAAACATTTGACACTTCAAAATAGATTCATAGCATAGTAGCCTCAGAGGATCTATTTCAAATCATAGCATTAAATAAAAAAAATATAAACCATTTGAACAAAAATTAAATAAACAAGCTTTTAGATGTCAAAAACCTTTAGCAATTTAACATCAATCTTTAAAAGACACCACAAGTGCTATTCTGCTCATCAATTTCCAGAAGGGATACTTTCAATAAAAACTTATCTTTAGCACTCAAATATGTATACTCTTGTCAATACGAAAGTTTTGATAAAAACCTATAACATTTACCTTGAGTGTCATTTTGTCAAAAAGATTTAAATAAAATTTTATAAAACAGCATGACACTACATATGCAACATAATATTTTTGTACATGGAGACATTTGTGCTTCTTTGTCCCCACAAGCACGAAAGCACATTTGCAAACTGTCACGACCCAAATCTCCTTCCATAAGTCGTTGTGACGGCACCTGGTCTCCACGACTAGGTAAGCCTATCAACTACGGAATAATTGAAATAAAAGCAGAATTTAACAACTAAACTTTGACAGATAACTATATAACTGAGAAGGCTGCTCGGCATGCACAAGTAAACCAACACTCGAGTATGCACAATTCCCAAGCTCTAAGGAGATGTTCTATATGTCTCTATACATCAGTATTTGGAAAAAAAAAAGAAACAAACATAAAGGATAGAGAGGGACTCCGAGGTCTGCGGATGCTGACAGATATACCTTGAAGTCTCCGAAAGCCGCAGCAAATAGTCTCGACTAATAGCAGGGCTGATAGGAGGTACCTAGGTCTTCACACAAAACATGTGCAGAAGAGTAGCATGAATACACCACAACGGTACCCATAAGTGCCAAGCCTAACGTCGGTAGAGTAGTGACGAGATTAGGTCAGGGCCCTACTGGTATATAGTAAGCCAGAAGATATAGCAATATAATGAAAGACTGAGAATTTAACAACAAGAAATACAGGAAGAAAACAACACAGCACATAGGGATAAACAACAAAGGCGCTCCCGAGATACCGTCTCGTAGTCCCAATAGTAAATATGCACGGGGATCTCTCGAGGTACCGCCTCGTAGTCCCAAAAGTAAATATACGACAGGGGATCTCCTGAGGTACTGCCTCGTAGTCCCAAAAGTAAATATGTGACAGGGGATCTCTCGAGGTACCACCTCATAGTCCCAAGAGTAAATATGCGATAGGGGATCTCCCGAGGTACCGCCTAATAGTCCCAAAAGTAAATATACGACAAGAGATCTCCCAAGGTTCCGCCTCGTAGTCCCAAAAGTAAATATGCGACAGGAGATTTTCCGAGGTATCGCCTCATAGTCCCAAAGTAAATACACAGCTCGAAATCGATGGAAACAGCAATTACAGCAAGAAAGACTACAATTTAAGACTAAATACAAGTCAAGGAAAACTAGGAAACCAACTAAGCATGCTGTACAGTTTTCAAATAAGCAACTAAGACACGTAGACATGCAATAATAGGATGAACCAGATAACTACACATGCTGGTATAACTCATTTAAGATGTAACAGGTTACTACTTAGTAAAAACCAGCTTTTACAAAAATTAGCCCGTGTACGCACTTATCACCTCCTGTACACGACACTCACATATCATAGAATTATCACAAAAGAACCAAATTCTAAGGGGATTTTCCCCACGCAAGGTTAGGCAAGCCATTTACCTCGAACCAAGTTCAATCAGTCAATAAGAATATCTTTTCCTCGACTATCCGACTCCGAATGCTCCAAATCTATCCAAAGGCAATTACATACTATTAATATAACTAAAAGAAATCAATCTAGTTAATGAAATTAAGACTTCAACAATAAATTCAAAAATTGCTCCAAAAAGTCGACCCGGGCCCACGTCTTGGAATTGGGTAAAAATCACAAAATACGAACATCCATTCAACAACGAGTTCACCTATATCAAAATTACTCAAGTACGATACCAAAAGCTCAATCAAAACCCGAAAATTCGGTTGAAGAACTTTCCCACTTTTCCCCCAAATTTCTCAACCCAAAACCTTAATTAAATGATGAAATTAACGATAGATTAGTGGAATATAACCAAAAATGAGTCGAGAATTATTACCCAGTAGTTTCCTCTGAACAAATAGTGTCGCCAAATCTTCAAGGCATGAACAATAGCTGCTAACTCAAGGTCGTGGGCAGAATAGTTCTTTTTATGCACCTTCAGTCGTCTAGACGCATAGACGATCACCTTGCGACCTGCATCAACACCATGCTGAGACCAATCAGCGACGCATCACAATATACAGTATAAGCACCCGAACCTGTAGGCAATACCGAAACAGGAGCCATAGTCAAAGCTGTCTTGAGCATTTGAAAGCTCTCCTCACACTCCTCTGTCCACCTGAATGGAGCACCCTTCTGGGTCAGGCTGGTCATAAGTGTTGCAATAGATGAGATTCCCTCTACAAATCGACGGTAGTACCCTGCCAAACAAAGAAACCACAGGATCTCTGTAGCTGAGGATGGTTTGGGCCAACTCTGCACTGCTTCAACCTTCTTCGAATCCACCTTGATCCCCTCACTCGATAGTACGTGTCCCAAAAATGGCACTGAATCTAGTTAAACTCACACTTTGAGAACTTTGCATATAACTTCTTTTCTCTCAAGGTCTGGAGCACAGTCCTTAGGTGCTGCTCATGATCCTCCCGACTCCGGGAGTACACCAAAATGTTGTCAATAAACACGATGACGAATGAGTCAAGATAGGGCTGGAATACACTGTGCATCAAGTGCATGAATGCTGCTAGGGTATTGGTCAGCCTAAATGACATCACAAGGAGCTCGTAGTGACCATACCGAGACCTAAAAGCAGTCTTCAGGATATCTGGCTCCCGAATCATCAACTGATGACACTCTTGCAGCCTGTAACTAATTAAATAGGTCATCAATACGAGGTAATGGATACATGTTCTTCACTGTAACATTGTTCAACTGGAGATAATCGATGCACATATGCATAGAACCATCCTTCTTCTTCACAAACAAGACGGGGACACCTCAAGGTGACATATTGGGCCGAATGAAGCACTTATCAAGCAACTGTTGTAACTGTTCCTTCAACTCCTTCAACTCAGGAGGAGCCATACAATGTGGAGGAATAGAGATGGGCTAAGTGCCCGGCAGTAAATCAATACCAAAGTCGATATCCTTGTCGGGCGGCATGCTCGGAAGATCAACTGGAAATACATTTGGAAAATTCCACAATACCAGAATTGACTAAACGTTAGGGGTATCAATATTGACATCTCCCACATAAGCTAGATACTCATCACACCCTTTCTCAACTATTCGTTGAGCCTTTAGAAATGAAATAACTTTTGTATGAGTGTAATCTAAGGTACCTCTCAACTCTAACCGTGGTAATCCTGGCATAGCCAACGTCATGGTCTTGGTGTGACAATCAAGAAAAACATAATGGGGTGACAACCAGCCCATGCCCAAAATAATATTACAATTTACCAAAATGAGCAATAATAAATCAGCTATGGTCTCAAAACCGATGAGAACAACCAAACACGACCGATACACATGGTCCACAACAATTAAATCTCCCACAGGTGTAGACACACTAGGAATAAGTGGAGCTTGGATCAAATAAGACTTGACGCATCTCTATGACAGACCGGAACAATACCTATAATGACAGAGTCAGATGCAACTGCCTCTATACAAGCAGGAAGAGCATAATATCTAGCCTGGCCTCCGCCTCTAGGGCGACCTCTACCTGCTCGACCTCCACCTCGAGCTGCCTGAGCTGGTGGAGTGGTAGTTGGTGCTGTAACCATAGCCTGGGGACCTGGTGGAGCACGGGGTGAGTGAATAGTCTATGGAGGTGCACCCCTCCTAAGTCTGGGGTAGTCCCTCACCATATGGCGAGTGTCGCCACACTCAAAACAAGCTCTCAGAGGGTGTGGCACTCCTCAAGAAAACCCTGGGCATCCTCTAATGCCAAGCCACTGAAAATAGGAGGGTGGTACTTCTTGTACCTCTTGAGCCTGAGCTGCTTCTCCTCAGAAACTACTGCCCTACCCTCGGGCCGAATTGGGGCTACCGACTGCACTGGTATGACCTCTGGAATTTGGTCGACCTGAACCCTCTGCTCTGGGGTGGGGACGGCAGGAGTCTTGTTCTCCTCCCCGGCCTGAGATGTGGCAGGAGCAAGTGGAATCAACCTTGCATGAGCTAGAGTACCGAACATGTTCAAGAACTGTACAAGGGTCTCCTGATGAGCTGGTGCGGTAACAGGCGTCTCAAGTGCCTACGCTCCAACTGGAGCTACGAGTAGCTCCTCTGTAGCAGCTCGTGTGGGTGCTCTGGCTGCACCATGTGGACGTCCTCGGGCCTTTACGGCGGCACCGGCGTCGCGCGGCTTCTGCAGGGGGCGCGAGTGCCTGGTCATCTGATCCGGCTATACGTGTCCTCACCATCTACGAGAGAATAGAAAGACAGAAATTTAGAAATTTCGAAGTCAACAATTTTGCAAGACAAGGAATCAAAGAAGTGAAATTTTCCTAACAGTTTCATAGCCTCCCGAAGATAAGTACAGACGTCTCCGTACCGATCTGCGAGACACTACTAAACCTGCTTATGACTCATGACACCTATGAAGTTAGAGCTCTGATACCAGCTTATCCTGACCCAATTCTCCCTCTGTAAGTCGTCGTAACGGCAGCTGTTCTCTACGACCAGGTAACCCTAGCAATTGCGGAATAATTGAAATAAAAGCATAATTTAGTAACTAAGCTTCGATAGATAACTATATAACTGAAAAGGCAGCTCGACATGTACAAGTAAGCTAACACTCAAGTATACATAATTCCCAAAACCTTGTAGTCACGAGTCACAAGATCTAAGGAGATGGTCTATCTGTCTCTATACGTCAGTGGTTGGTAGATATACCTTGAAGTCTCCAAAAGCCACATAAAATACTCTCCACTAATAGCGGGGCTGGTAGGAGGTACCTGGGTCTGCACATAACATATGTGCAGAAGAGTAGCATGAGGACACCACAACGGTACCCAGTAAATGCCAAGCCTAACCTCGGTAGAGTAGTGACGATGTCAGGTCAGGGCTCTACTGGTCTATAGTAAATAGGCAAAAGATATAGCAATATAATGAACGACTAAGAATTTAACAACGAGAAATACAGGAAAAAAACAACACAGCACATAAGGATAAACGATAGGGGCACTCCCGAGATACCGTCTCGTAGTCCCAAAAGTAAATATGCACCGAGATCTCCCGAGGTACCCCTCGTAGTACCAAAAGTAAATATACGACAGGGGATCTCCCCAGATACCGCCTCATAGTCCCAAATTAAATATGAGACAGGGGATCTCCCGAGGTACCGCCTCGTAGTACCAAAAGTAAATATGCGACAGGGGATCTCCCGAGGTACTGCTTCGTAGTCTCAAACGTAAATATGCGATAGGGGATCTCCCGAGGTACCGCCTCACAGTCCCAAAAGTAAATATGCGGCAGGTGATCTCTCGAGGTACCGCCTTATTGTCCCAAAAGTAAATATGCAACGGGGATCTCACGAAGGGGGATCTCACGAAGTACCGCATCGTAGTCCTAATGTAAATACATAGCTCGGAATCGATGGAAACAACAATTACAGCAGGAAATCCTACAGTTTAAGACTAAATACAAGTCGAGGAAAAATAATAAATCAACTAAGCATGTTGTACAGATTTCATATAAGCAGTTAAGACACGTACACATGCGATTATAGGCGAAACAGGATAACTACACATACTGGTATAACTCATTTAAGATGTAACAGGTTACCACTTAGTAAAAACTAGATTTTACCAAAATTAGCCCGTCTACACACTCGTCACCTCGTGTACCACATATCACAGAATTATCACAACAGAACCAAATCCTACGGGGATTTCCCCCACGCAAGGTTAGGCAAGCCACTAACCTCGAACCTAGCTCAATCAGTCAATAAGAATGTCCTTTCCTCGACTTTCCGACTCCGAATGGCCCAAATATAGCCAAAAGCAATTACATACTATAAATATAACTATAATAAACCATTCTAATTAATGAAATCAAGACTTTAACAAGAAATTCGAAAATCGACCCAAAACGTTGACCCAGGCCCACGTCTTGGAATTGGGTAAAAGTCACAAAATACGAACACCCACTCAAACACGAGTTCAACCATACCAGAATTACTCAAATCCGATTCCAAAATCTCAATCAAAACCCCAAAATTTGGTTGAAGAACTTTCCCACTTTTTTCCCAAATTTGTCAACCCAAAACCTTAATTAAATGATGAAATTAACGATAGATCAATGGGGCATAACCCAAAACGAGTCAAGAATCATTACCCACATAGTTTCCTCTGATAAACCCTTGAATATCAACTCAATCTGAGCTCTCAATGTCCCAAAGTGAAAATAAGATCAAACCCTCATAATTTCCACTTTTCAGCCTAGTGATATTGCACCGGCAGACCCACAATTGCACCTGCGACGCCACACCTGCGGAATTTCCATTGTAGGTGCGGACTTGACTTAAAACACCTGCGTCCGCTTCTGCGATCAAACAGCCGCAGCTGCGAGTACGTGCCTGCAGACCTTGGCCGCTTTTGCGGACTCCTCACCTAGCTCAATCGCAAGAGAAGCTCCGCTTATGCGGTCCTTATGTCGCACCTACAACCACTGACTACCTAGACCAGGGCCACATCTGCCACCTTTCTCTCGCACGTGCGTGTCCGGACCTGTGACCAGCCTCACCGCAGGTGCGATGACACCAGAAGTTGGAAAGCTTCAGCAATTTCAACACAACTCCAAATGCTCCGTTAACCACCCAAAATCAACCCGAGGCCCCCGGGACCTCAACCAAACATACTGATAAGTCATAAAACACCATACAAACTTAGTCGAACCTCAAATCAAATCAAACAATAACAAAAACACGAATCGCACCCCAATTCAGGCTTAAAGAACTTTGAAACTTCAAACTTCCACAACCGATGCTGAAACCCATCATATCACGTCCGATTGACCCCAAATTTTGCATACACGTCATATTTGACACTACAGACCTACTCCAACTTCCGGAATTAGAATCCGACCCCGATATCATAAAGTCCACTCCCGGTCAAACTTGTCAAAAATCCAACATTCGCAATTCCAAGCCTAATTCAACTAAGGACCTTCAAATCACAATCCAGACATGCTCTTAAGTCCAAAATAACCCAACGAAACTGACGGAACCGACGAAACTCCATTATGGAGTTGCCTTCACGCAATTCCAACTATGGTCAAAATCCTAGAACTTAAGCTTCCGTTTTAGGGACTAAGTGTTCCCTTTTACTCCACAACAAAACAAATCCTTCCGGCAAGTCACATAAGCATAAAGTGATGCAGGGAAAGCAGTAAATAGGGGACTGGGGCTAATACTCTCAAATGATTTGCCGGGTCGTTACACAAACAATTTAAGTATTAACTCGAAACATGCTTTTAGAAAACGTCCCTCAAGAAGAGTAAGTTTTAATCAACTTACCTCGCTTTTGCTTTATTAACAGTCATATGCTTTCAATCTTTTTCCATCGTTCCAACGTTGAATAAAATGCTCAAGCATCACCAACAAGTCGATCTCTACAATTAGATATCCCAATTACATCAAAAATATGACCTAAAATATTGATCAATTTCCATTTATGGCTCATAAGTTGACTACAAGCCTCGAACAACTCAAATCGCTGAATAGGTTCACTTACTAGCATATTCAACTCCACTCTTATCAATTAATACCCATTTGAAATCAACAATGATACTACATTAATTCTCCAATACCTCCAAATTACAACTTATCGTCTTCATTAACAAAAATTTCAAAAATATTCAATTTGGTGATTACTTTGTTGAACACTTTCAATTTAGCTAGAAAATGATGCCATAGGTTCATCGCACCCTTTAGTTTCATTTCTAAAAACACTCTTCATCTTCCCCATTTTCTCAAAAATACTATTCATGCCATGAACTAGGGTTTGTGAATTCCATTATCCAACTATAACAACTTGAAACAAATATTATAACTACTCTCATCGAGTCATAAGAAGTGAGTTTGAAGCATTAAGATAACCTTCTTGAGTTTTTCTTCAAAATCCAATGTTTTGAAAATTTGGTGTTCTTGAACAACTTGAAAGATTTCTAGGAATTTCAAAGATTGAATGATGTTAATACTAGTGTTAATAGGATGTTATTAACTTAAAATATCCATAAAAACTCACCCTGTTGTCACGACCCAAAACCAAACCGTCGTGATGGCGCCTATCATGGTACCAGGCAAGCCGACTATTCCAACATTTCCAACACTTTAAAACTTGAAAGATATGAAACAACTTAATTAAAGGAAAGTCGTTCAAAAACATGATAGGAAATCATAACTCAATACATAATCTCTTCCAAAAAGCAGGGTGTCACTGAGTATTTTAGCATCTATATAAAGATATAATCTAGTACATCGTCTAGAAAAATAAAATTTAAATAACAACATGAAAGGTAAGGGAGGAGAGTCAACCGAACGCCCAGCAGCTACCTCGATGATCTCCGAAAGTCCGAACTTCGCTACTTAGCAACCTCCGTGACCGAAAGCACCTGAATCTGCACACGAGGTGCAGGGTGTAGCATGAGTACAACCAACTCAGTAAGTAATGAGTCTAACCTATGGTCTGAAAGCAGTGATGAGCTCTAACAATATAGTAAAGATATAGAATTTAGCAATGCAGAAAAATAGACATGTTCCCAGGTTCAACAGTTATGTTTAGCACAGGTAAAAAGACGCCATTTGTGAATGATAATATGAAAATGACATCTATGTGACTACATGCCAAGGTGAATACCGTATGTGATGCATCAAAGTGAAATCCCAAGTACTCACTTACTCAGAGCACTCAATATGCCATTATCAATCCTCGCTCGCCACCCTCATTCCCTCAGCACTATATCTAAAGGCTCGTTGCATCGAGCAACCCGATCCACATATATATAGCCATAAGGCTCGTTGCAACATGCAACCCGATCCACATATATATATAGCCATAAGGCTTGTTGTGGCGTGCAACCCGATCCACATATGTATATAGCCATAAGGATCATTGCGGCGTGCAACCCGATCCACGTATATAAATATATAGATATCACTCACAACACGGCACTCAGGCCCCAAACTCAATCACTAATCTCTCCAGTCTCTTGGGCTCACAACACTCCTGCTAAGCAGCCCTAATCAATGATACGAGATGTGACAATATACGATAACAGAGACTGAGATATGGCATGTAATAATGAATGTGACTGAGTTCACGACTGCAATTAAACAGATAACTCAACAGTAAAGAACGACCATTGTGTGTCCCAATAGTACCAGCGTATGGCCTAAACATGATTTCCAGCACGAATCACAGCTCAAATGCCTTATCACATAGAGTACAACAAAATAATCATATAGAATAGCTATGCAGTTCCAGGAAATCAACTAAATCACAATTTCTATGGTGCGCACCCACAAGCCCGTTACCTAGCATGTACGTCACCTCAACATAAATCACATAGCATGATCGGGGTTTCATATCCTCAGAACCAAGCTTAGAAGTGTTACTTACCTCAATCCGAACAACTCTCTACTCCAACACACCCTGGCCTCTCGAAGCGGCCTCTAAATGCCTCGAATATAGCCATAAACAATTCAATATAATTAATACGGGCTAAAGGAATCAACTCCATAAGAAAATTCTAAGTTATTAATAAAATGTCAAAAATCAACTCAAAAGTCGGTCCACGGGCCCACGTCTCGATATTCCATAAAAGTCACGAAACCCAAAAGCCCATTCAACCACGAACCAACCATACCAAATTTATTAAAATCCGACACCAAATCATCACCCAAATCAAACTCTCCAAAATCCTAGCCTCAAACTCTCAATTTACACTTCAAATACACACCAACTAGGTATGAAAATCAATGGGCAAGCTAGATTATTGATTGAAAATGAATACAAGGAACTTACCTCAAGAATCCCTTCGAAAATCCTCTCAAGAATAGCCAAAACCTGAGCTTAAAATGTTTAAAATGAAGCAAGATCGCGAACCCTTGTATTTAACTGTTCTGTCCAGCACTACCGCTTATATGGAAACTTAACCGCTTCTACGTCACCCACATCTGCTGCTTCTTCAGCTCCTGCGGACTCGCTTCTGCGAGCCTCCAACCCGCTTCTGTGAAACCCAGCTCCCCTGCCTAATTGCGCTTTTGCGGTCCCCCTACCGCATCTCTGGTAACGCAGGTGTGGGAAATCCC
Source organism: Nicotiana obtusifolia (assembly GCA_002018475.1). Taxonomy (NCBI): domain Eukaryota; kingdom Viridiplantae; phylum Streptophyta; class Magnoliopsida; order Solanales; family Solanaceae; genus Nicotiana; species Nicotiana obtusifolia. The sequence continues at coordinate 90,781 of MCJB01003158.1, forward strand.
TCGCACCTGCGGCCACCTGCACACAACCCTCCAAACTCGCACCTACGCAGCCTAGCTCGCACTTGCGATCAACGCTCCCCAGGTGCGGTTACACCTATAAAGTCCAGCTTCAGCAATCTCTCAACTTCAACTTTTGATCCGTTAACCATCCGAAATCAACCCGAGGCCATCGGGACCTCAACCAATCATACCAATAAGTCCTATAACCTCATACGAACTTAGGCGAGTCCTCAAATCACATCAAACAACTTCAAAAACACGAATCACACCCCAATTCAAGCCTATTGGAAACTAAGAAATTCCAACTTCTATAAACGACACCGAAACCTATCAAATCACGTCTTAGTGTACCAAAATTTTGCATACAAGTTGCATTTGACATTACGGACCTACTTCAACTTCCGAAATTGGAATCCGACCCCGATATTGAATAGTCCACTCTCGGTCAAACTTCCAAAAATTCCAACTTTCGCCATTTCAAGCCTAATTACACTACGGATCTCCAAATCGCAATCCGAACACGCTCGTAAGTCAAAAATCACCCATCGGAGCTAACAGAACTATCAAAACTCCATTCCGGAGTCGTTTACACATATGTCAACGTCCGGTCAACCCTTTTAACTTAAGCTTTCAACCATAAGACTAAGTGTCTCAATTAATTCTGAAACCTCACCGGAACTGAACCGACTAGCGCCGCAAATCACATAACAGGTATAAAGTACAAGATGAGCAGTTAATGGGGAACGGGGCTACAACTCTCAAAATGACTGGACGGGTAATTACATCCTCCCTCTCTTAAACAAAGGTTCGTCCTCGATCGGCAGTTTCGAAAGTTGAGGTAAAAGGACATAGCTTCAGTAAACTGGCTGACCCTTCCGCTGCAACTTTACTGAAGCTATGTCCTTTTACCTCAACTTTCGAAACTGCCGATCCAAAATGGCCACCGGCTCCACATCATAAGTCAAATCACCATCCAACTGGTACTGAAATCCAAAACATAAGACGGATCACCAACATACTTCCGAAGCGTAGAAACATGAAACACTGGATGCACACTTGACAAACTAGGTGGCAAAGCAAGCTTGTAAGCCATATCCCCAATCCTCCGAAGTACCTCAAATGGCCCAATATACCGAGGGCTCAACATGCCCTTCTTCTCGAATCTTTTAACACCCTTCATGGGTGAAACCTTGGGCAGAACCTTATCCCAAACCATGTAAGCAACATCATTGACCTTGCAGTTGGCATAACTCTTCTATCTAGAATGCGCCGTGCGAAGTTGCTCTTGAATCAATTTAACCTTGTCCAAAGCATCCCGAACCAAGTCAGTACCCAATAGCCTAGCCTCACATACGGAGCAATCTAAATGATCGACAGGTAGCTGTTATTGTAGGCAAACTTCGCGAGCGGCAGAAACTGATCCCAAGAACCCCCAAAATCGATGACACAAGCGCGTAGTATCTCCTTCAATAACTGAATAGTGCACTCGGACTGTACGTCTGCCTGAGGGTGAAATAATGTGCTCAACTCAACCTGGGTACCCAACTCTGGTTGTACAGACCTCCAAAACTGCGATGTAAACTGCGTACCCCGATCTGAAATGATAGACACTAGCATACCGTGAAGGTGAACAATCTCTCGAATGTAAATCTCAGCCAACCGCTCTAAAGAATAAGTAGTCCGAACAGGAATGAAGTGCGCAGACTTGGTCAGCCGATATACAATCACCCAAATAGCATCGAACTTCCTCGAAGTCCTTGGGAGTCTAACTACAAAATCCATGGTGATCCGCTCCCATTTCCACTCCGGAATATCTAACCTCTGAAGCAATATGCCCGGTCTCTGATGCTCATACTTCACCTGCTAATAGTTGAGGCACTGAGCTGCGAACCCCACTATATCCTTCTTTATTCTCCTCCACTAATAATGCTGCCTCAAGTTCTGATACATCGTCATGGCACACGAATGAATGAAATATCGTGAACTGTGGGTCTCCTCAAGAATCAACTCATATAGCCCACCTACATTAGGCACACAAGTCCGACCCGGCATCCTCAACACCCCATCATCCCCAATAGTAACATCTCTAGCATCACCGTGCTGAACCGTGTCCTTAAGGACAAGCAAATGAGGGTCATCATACTGGCGCTCTCTGATGCGATCATATAAGGAAGACCGAGGAACCACACAAGCTAGAACCCGACTGGGCTCCGAAACATCTAATCTCACGACCTGGTTAGCCAAGGCCTGAACATCAACTGCAAGAGGTCTCTCACCAACAGGAATGAATGCAAGGCTAACCATACTCGCCGCCTTTCTATTCAAGGCATCGGCCACCACATTAGCCTTCCCGAGATGATACAGAATGGTAATATCATAATCCTCTAGCAACTCCAACCATCTTCTCTGCCTCAAATTTAGATCCTTTTGTTTGAATAAGTGTTGGAGGCTCCGATGATCTGTAAATACCTCACAAGACACATTATAGAGATAGTGCCTCCAAATCTTCAATGCATGAATGATGGCAGCCAACTCCAAATCGTGAACAAGGTAGTTCTTCTCATGGAGCTTCAACTTACACGAAGCATAAGCTATCACTCTAACTCCTTGCATCAAGACACACCCAATACCAATCCGAGAAGCATCACAATACACTATATAAGAGCCTGAAGCTGAAGGTAGAACTAGAACTGTAGTTGTGGTCAACGTAGTCTTCAGCTTCTAAAAGCTCACCTCACACTCATCCGACTACCTGAAGGAGTACCCTTTTGGGTTAATTTGGTCAATGGCGATGCAATAGACGAGAACCCCTCCACGAAATGACGATAATAATCAGCCAAGCCAAGAAAGCTCTGAATCTTTGTAGTTGAGGACGGTCTGGGTGAACTCTGAACCGCCTCTACCTTCTTCGGATCCACCTGAATCCCCTCATTGGACACCACGTGCCCCAAGAATGCCACTAAACTAAGCCAAAACTCACATTTGGAGAACCTAGCATAAAGCTTATCCTCCTTCAACCGCTGCAACACAATCCTCAAATGCTGGGCATGTTCCTCCTGGCTACGAGAGTACACCAGGATGTCATCATTGAACACTATGACAAACGAGGCAAGATAAGGCTAAAATACACTGTTTATCAGATGCATGAATGCTGCTGGGGCGTTGGTCAGCCCAAAAGACATCACGAGGAACTCATAATGACCATATTGGTTCTTGAATGATGTCTTTAGAATATCCGAGTCCCCAGTCTTCAACTAGTGATACACAGACCTCAAGTCAATCATAGAGAATACTCTCACACCCTGAAACTGGTCAAATAGATGTTCAATGCGCGGCAAGGGATAATTGTTCTTGATTTTAACTTTGTTCAACTGCCTATAATCAATGCACATCTGCATAGTACCGTCCTTCTTCTTCACAAACAGGACTGGTGCACCTCAAGGTAATGCACTGGGTCTAATAAACCCCTTATCAAGAAGTTCCTGAAACTGCTCTTTCAATTCCTTCAACTCAGCTGGTGCCATACGATACAGAGGAGTAGAAATGGGCTGTGGGCCCGGCACCAAGTCAATATCCCTGTCGCGCGGCATGCCCGGCAGGTCTACAGGAAACACATCCGAAAAATTTTGCACCACCGGAACATAAGCAATAGAAGGAGTATCAGCACCAACATCCCTCACAAAGGCCAAATAAGATAAACAGCCCTTCCTAACCATCTGCTGGGCCTTTAAATATGAAATCACTTGCTGGGAACATAGATTAGAGAACCTCTCACTCGAGCCTTGGCAACTCCGACATTGCTAACGTCACGGTCTTAGCGTGACAATTCAGAATAGCATGACATGAAGACAACCAATCCACATCCAAGATCACGTCGAAATCAACCATACTAAGCAATAAGAGATCAACTCTGGTCTCCAATCTCCGAATAGTCACTACACACTACTGATAGACACGGTCCACAACAACAGTATCACCCAATGGTGTAGATATACGAACAAACAAAACTAAGGACTCACAGGGCATATCCAGATAATGAGCAAAATACAATGATACATACGAATAAGTGAAACCAGGGTCAAATAATATAGAGGCATCCTTATGGCATACTGAGACAATACCTGTGATCTCTGCATCGAAAGCAACAGCATCTGGCTAGGCAGGAATAGCATAGAATTGGGCCTGGCCTCAACCTGATCGGCCTCCTCCTCTTGGGCGAACCCTAGCCAACTAAGCCCCACCCCGAGCTGGCTGGGCGGGTGGTGATGTAACTGGTGCTGAAGACATAGTCTAGCTCCTCTGCTGAACTGGGCCTCCTAAGTCCCACTGCCTCCTGATATGACCAAGCTCCCCACATTCGTAGCAACCCTGATCCGACAATGGTGATGGGGACTGGATCGCGCCCCGAGAATCAGAATACCCGCTAAAAGAACCCGATGTAGATGAACCCTGAACTGAATGAGCATGAGACGAACTCTGAGCTGGTAGAGCACTGAGAGATGACTACCCTGGACGGGCACTGTATGAACCATTGCAAGATGATGCACCACAGTAGAATGGACGGGCCAACTGAGCGGGCCTATAAGGACGACCCTTGCTGTGGTAAGTATATCTCCTATAATGAACACCTCTAGGACCACACGAACCTCAAGGCCTCTTGGCCTCCCTCTCCTCATGCTCTTGACTACGGACCATCTCTATCTACCGAGAAATATCAATCATCTCATAAAACGTAGCACCAGATACCCTCTCCTGAGTCATAGGTAATCGCAACTGATTTGTGAGGCCATCGTTGAACCTCCTAATCCTCTCCCTTTCCATGGGATCCAACCACACTGTGTGATGGGCCAACTCAGAAAACCTCATCTCGTACTGGGTCATAAACATGCCATCCTGACGTAGCTGCTCAAATTGTCTATGCAGTTTCTCCCAACGAGACTATGGCATGAACTTCTCCAAGCAGAGAACGGAGAACTCATGACATGTAAGTGGTGTTGCACTAACTTGCCAGCGCCTCTCATAGGCCTCCCACCATCAGGAAGCAGCCCCAATAAACTGAAAAGTAGTGAATGAGACCTCACTGGTCTGTAGAATACCTATCGTGCAAAAAATCCCCAGGCACCTGTACAAAAAGTCCTGGGCATCCTCAGACTCAGGCCCACTGAATAATGGAGGTTGGAGCCTCCCAAACTCTCAAGCCTCCTCTGCACATCATCACTTATAACATGACCCATCTGGGCCTGAGTAGCTACAACCGGCTGGGTTGGTAGTAACCCTGGTGTCTGAAGTCCCTGCATCACCTGCTCTGGAGTATGGGCGGCGGGGGTATCAGTACCTCCCCCGGTCTGAGAAGTGGCTGGTGCGGCTTGAGCCAAAACCACCGGGGCAAGGCATACCAAAAAGTCAATATCTGGGCCAGAGCATCCTAAAGGCCTGGAATCACAATGGGCACAGCTGGTGCCTGAGCTGGCCCCACTGGCTCAACTACATCTGGAACTTGCTCCTGAGTTGGAGCAACTCGTAGATCTGCAGGTGCTGCCCTAGCTGGTGTACAAGTTGTACCTCTACCCCTACCGTGGCCCTTACCACAACCTCGATCTCTCGTGGCCCTAGCTGGTGGTACTGATGGCTGGCCATCCAGTCCGGTAGCACGTGTCCTTACCATCTATGAGACAATAAAACAATAGAAATGTAGTTATCGGAACCGACAAATTCACACGACAATAATACAAGAATGTGTAGTTTCCTAAGGTTTCGGCAGCCTCTCAAAGATAAGTACAGACGTCTCCGTACCGATCTGCTAGACTTTACTAAACCTGTACATGACTCGTGAGACCTATGTAACCTAAGCTCTGATACCAAGTTGTCACGACCCAAAACTAACCCATCGTGATGGCGCCTATCATGGTACGAGGCTAGTCGACTAGTCAAACATTTCGAACACTTTAAAACTTGAAAGATATGAACATAGCTTAATTGAAGGAAAGTCATTTAAAAACATGATAGGAAGTGATAACTCAATACATAATCTCTCCCAAAAATCGGGGTGTCACCAAGTAATTGACCATCTACATAAAGATATAATCCGGTACACCATCTAGAAAAATAAAACTAATATAAATAACATTAAAGGTAAGGGAGGAGAGTGAAGGTCTGCAAACGTGCAACATCTGCCTCGATGATCACCGAATGTCCGGACTCCGCAACTCAGCAACTGCCGTTACCGAAAGCACCGAAATCAACACACGAGGTGCAGGGTGTAGCGTGAGTACAACCAACTTAGTAAGTAACGAGTCTAACCTGTGGTCTGAAAGCAATGACGAGCTCTAAAAATATAGTAAAGATACCGAATTAAGCAATTTAGAAAAAAAGACATGCTCCCATGTTCAACAGTAGAGGCCAAGTGTGACTGATAATATTAAAATGACATCTATGTGACTACATACAAAGGTGAATATCGTATGTGATGCATCACAGTGAAATCCCAATTACTCACTCTCTTAGAACGCTCAATATGCCCTTCACAATCCTCGCTCGCCACACTCAGTCACTCGACACTACATATAGCCAAAGGCTGTTGCGCTGTGCAACCCGATTGACATATATATAGCCATAAGGCTCGTTGCGGCATGCAACCCGAACCACATAAATAAATAGCCATAAGGCTCGTTTCCGATCCACACATATATATAGCCATAAGGCTCGTTGCGGCTTGCAACCCGATCCACATATATAAATATATAGATATCACTCACAGCACGGCACTCAAGCCCCCAACTTATTCACTAATCTCTCCAGTCTGTCACGCTCATAACACTCATGCTAAGAAGCTCTAATCAATGATACAAGATGCGACAATATACGATAACAGAGACGAAGATATGGCACATAATAATGAATCTGATTGAGTTCACTACTGCAATTAAACAGATAACTCAACACCAAACAACTACCACTGTAGGCCCCAATAGTACCAACGTAAAGCGTAAACATGATTTCTAGCACGAATAACATCTCATATGCCCTATCACATAGAGTACAACAAAAAATTAAGATAGAATAGCTACGTAGTTCCAGGGAATCGACTAAATCACAATTTCTACGGTGCGCGCCCACACGCCCATCACCTAGCATGCCCGTCACCTCAACATAAATAACATAGCACGAAATTCGGGGTTTCATACCCTCTGTTTCAAGCTTAGAAGTGTTACTTAACTCAATCCGAGCAACTCTCTACTCCAACACACCCTTCCCTCGCAAAAAAGCCTCTGAATGCCTCGAATCTAGCCATAAACAATTCGATATAATCAATACCGGCTAAGGGAATCAGCTTCATAAGAAAATAGTAAGTTATTTATCAAAAGTCCTAAGTCGACTCAAAAGACGGCCCTCGGGCCCACGTCTCGAAATCTGATAGAAGTCAAAAAATCCGAAAGCCAATTCGACCACGAGTCCAACCATACCAAATTTATCAAAATCCGACATCAAATCATGACCCAAATCCCCAAATCAAAGTCTCTAAATCCCAAGGCTCAAACTCTCAATATACACCTCAAATACATACCAAATAGGTGGGAAAATGAATGGGGAAGCTAGATTATTAATAAAAAATGAAGAAAAGGGAGTTAACTCAAAAATTCCTTCGAAAATTCTCTCAAGAATTGCCAAAACCCGGGCACAAAATAATTAACGCGAAGCAAAATCATGAACCCTTGTATTTAAGTGTTCTGTCCAGCACTTCTGCTTCTACAGAAACTTAACTGCTTCTACAGCGTCACAGAAGCGACCACTCACCCACATCTATGGCTTCTTCACCTCCTGCGGACTCGCTTATACGAGCCTCCAAGACGCTTATGCGGAAGCTCCCCTGCCTAATTGCACTTCTGCAGTCCCCCTACCGCATCTCTCCATCACGCAAGTGTGGCAAATCCCTGGCACCTGCAGCCACCTGCACACACCACTCCAAACTTACACCTGCGATCAAAGCTCCGCAGGTGCGGTTACACTAGTAGAGTCCAGCTTTAGCAATCTGTCAACTTCAACTTTTGATCCGTTAACCATCCGGAATCAACTCGAGGCCTCCGGGTCCTCAACCAAAAATACCAAAAAGTCCTAAAATCTCATAAACGAACTTAGTCGAGACCTTAAATCACATCAAACAACTTCAAAAACACGAACCGCACCCGAATTGAAGGATATTGGAAACTAAGGAATTCCAACTTCAACAAACGACGTCGAAACCTATCAAATCACGTCCGATTGTCCCCAAATTTTGCACACGTTTCATATTTGACATTATGAACCTACTCCAACTTCCAGAATCAGAATCCGACCCCGATATTAAAAAGTCCACTCTCGGTCAAACTTCCAAAAATTCAATCTTTCACTATTTCAAGCCTAATTCCACTACGGACATCTAAATCACAATCCGGACTCGTAAGTCCAAAATCACCCAATGGAGCTAACAAAAGCATCAAAACTCCATTCTGGAGTCGTTTACACATAAGTCAATATCCGGTCAACCCCTTCGACTTAAGCTTTCAATCATGAGACTAAGTGTCTCAATTCATTTTGAAACCTCATCGGACCCGAACCGACTACACCGGGAAGTCACATAATAGCTATGAAGTACAAAATAAGCGGTAAATGGAGGGGAGGGGGAATGGGGATACAACTCTTAAAACGACCGGACGGGTCGTTACACTTGTATTCTCAAGTGTGCCCAAAGGTCAAATCCAACATGAAAGCACCAGATCCTAGCTCCAAAATACCTTCTCACCCGACCTTATATTTATAGGCCCAAATTTTTGTGTTTCAGATGCGGCCTTGGATGTTTCGCATCCCCACTTCACTCCTCTTCGAAGCCTGGACACGGACCGGATGCTATGGTAGTATTTCACTGCCAGCCTTTGGTAATTTGATCATAACTTCTTGTAGGAATGTCCAAATGAAGAACGGTTTAAAGAGTAAGAAACTAGAATCGATGATCTTTCATTTGATAGGCTGTCCATCACATAACTCCATAAATATATGTAGAAATTCTTGTCCAAATTTAGGTCTTTTGCATACTCATTTAGAACTTTAGTCCATCTTGTAATTTCCAACTTGACTTAGACTTAGGGCTTTCCTTAGACCCCACATCACTTATAATATGCCTCGTACACTTATTATAATATCCAAGTAATATGCACCATATTAATAGTCCTTGTCTGCACATAAAATAATGTAATTAGCACACATCAACTTTCTTAATAGCGCTTCAGCACTTCGAATTTTTTTGGGGTGCTACACTACCCGTCCCAGGAGGCTTTGGACCTCTATTTGGGTGGTTCTAGACTTTACCTAGGTTTCTCAAAATGATAAAACTAATCTCGCATTCAAAACATATAGGACTTCACATAAAGACAACAAATGGCTCAAGTTTACCTCCACATATAAGCAAGGAATGCACGCGAGTAGAACTGGAAAATTTTAGAGTTAAGAGGCATTACAGCCTTTAAGTCCTATAGGCATAATTCTAGGTGATGTTTATTTTCCAGCATTTGTAACAACATTGTTATTTTTGAGTTCATAGATTATAGGTATTACAAACCTTATAGGCATGATATCTAAATGTTGCGCAGTGAGGCAGTGAAACAGCTCGAAAACCCAGTGTTGATAAAATATTTCTTCTAGGATAGTGAGAGTATCCTATAGGCATTATTTCTAAAATCTTACAATTGGACCTGATTTTATAACTCTTATCCCTATAGGCATGTCGTCTAAGTAGGGCGCCACAATTAAAATAGCAGAAGCAGCTGATTGGTTAATTAACCCTATAGTTATGGTATCTAGATGTGTGTAATCGAAGCGTGTATCATTGCACCTTATAGGCATGCTGTCTAATAACTAAACAAGTTGTTATGGGTGTTTGGTTCCTATAGAACACTTACTCACACGAACATGCCTTGCATAGTGTACAGGTATTAGACAAGTTAAGTGAAGTGTGTGATATCCTGTAGGCATGGTTTCTATGTGTGTACAGAAATAAAGCATGTCGCAAGGTAGCAAACAAAGCAGGTAGATTCAATAAGCATGCTCTCTACCAGTTTATGCGAGCACTAGAAGATACTCGTTTCCCTCTAATTTCATTAACACCCCTAGTTTCTTGTTCACAAATCATTACAAGCCTCGATAAAAATAATTACAAGCTCAAAAGTATGATCACAAGCCCAACTAGAAGCACCACAAGCCCAACATAAATACTGAATACCCAGCGGCTGCTTCTAGGCCTTCAACTAAGCCTGGAGCCTTAGGTTGTGAATAGATTCACACTCCAAATGGTTATTAACATGCTTCAGTTATGAGTATCCAACAAGCCCAACAGCTAGGCCTGACTGCTACCTCGCTTTTCCATGGAATACATAAATAGCCATAACGACACAAGTGACAAGCTAAGAACTTTGCCAGCTAAACAAACTTTAAGACTTAGGGACTTTATCCCTTAACACAATAGTTGATAGAGAGTAGAGGTTACTAGACCAAGACACACAAACGAGGCTAAACAAAATCCCTTACAGGCACATATGGCGTAGATAGAAACAAGCTCTCAACGACAGGTTTAAACATCATAGGATAGCAAAAGCAGAAATTCAAGATAGGCATGATTCCAAACTACTTTCAGTAGGATTCTAGACGTATGATTCCTGACATGGAGTCCAAGAGTCATAATCAGAACAAGGAAACGGGACACAGTCTCACAAGAAAAACTTTGACAAAAGAGCCAAATGATCACAACTAACTTGTAGAACTTAACATATGAAACGTTTAGGCAAATAACACAAACGTTCTAAATCCAACAGGTAAGCATCCATTACAAATGAGAATAAGCTAATCTTCATATTAGTAAGGCAAACATACTTCACATAAAGAGGTCTAGGACTTATTCTAGTTGACATAGGGATAATAGGCTAGACATGTAATGCAAATCATCATAGGAGTCTCAAGCAGTCAGTGAGCACACAATATTAGAGCAAAGAAACAAGTGTGCCTAGGAATTGTAACAATATTGGCATAGGGAATCCATATAATCACAAGGTGATTTCTGGGAGGTAACAGGTCATACATGAAAGTCTTAGCAAACACACATTCAAATAAATTCTGGGCATGCATTAATTCCCAGAGAGAATCTAAGTCATGGATTCATGATAGGCAACATACCTTAAGTAATCAGTTATAATTAAACGTGAAGATGAGCAATCAGTTAGGTTAGACATTTATAATGGGCATGTATTAGGGCTAACAGTGGCAAAAGAATTAGCTATGCATTTAGACAATATTGTCACATGATTTTCAGCGAAAAAGCCAGTTATGTATATCGATTCAACAGGAAAAGAGTAATTCTAAGCAAGAACATAGTTTCCTAAGGGTTTTAGTGCAAGAAATCAAAACACGGTGCAACAAGCATCAATCAGGTTTTAGTTACGAATCAGACAGGCATCATGAATCAACTTAACTAGCCACATATGAGTTAAAATCAGGACCTGAATAGAATTGAAGCTAGTGGAACTACAGAGTAGTACTAAACAAGTAGAATTGTATCGAAGTGGTATAATATCGAAATTAACTCAGGGAAATCCAAGTAGCACTAGTGCACATAACATAAACACAAACAAAAAGAAGTAGAATTGCAGGAGTATAAGGTACTAACACGTTGCAAACAAAGCGAATGAAGAATGAGAAACTCAAAATGTCAAGAATAGCACCAATTGTAGGAGAATAATGAAACCTCAATTCTCTAGTGCTTTAGAGTTCACAAAAGCCTCGAAGTGGGAATCGAGCAGTGCTTGCGCTGGAGGAGGTAATTAACAAATAAAAGAAATAGTATTTATGTAGTAAGATGCCTTTAAAATAACAGTTGAACATTCTACAAATATAAAATACTATTTGGCACAAATAAAATAATAAGATGTAGTTATGCGCAGCATATAGGCTATTGCTGTAAAATTATGTAAAATAGCTTTAAAATGCAAATATAATTATATCTTATGAAACCTATATGATGATGCAGATAACAAATTTGGATGACTAAGTCATCACAAAATAAGTTGAAGAGGGAATTAATACATATTCAAGTAATTAAAGTGCAAGAAAATCCATTTTAAAGCTTCAAAATTATGGAAAGTCATGCAAAATATACTTATATGAACCCTGTTAATTAGGTAATAATGAAAAATAAAGTATATGTGACACTTATAAAACATGAGGTCAAAAATTAGGTATCAACATCCGCCCCTCTTTGCTCAGGAGTGATGAAAGAGTTGTCTGGTAATGAAAATGATGATCAATTTTGTCCAAAGTGAGTGGGGAATGTAAACGGGTCCGAACCCTAGTTCTCGATTTGCCTACATATCCCTAGTGTTACAGGAATTAGGCGTTGTGTAGTTCTGGATCCAACGGCGAACAAAATCGATAGAATTGTTATAAGAGTGGCCGTATGTTTCGAAAAGGATGTTTGGATGCGATATTGTCGTGATTAACGGATGATTTCAGGTGGAGCTATGAATGCGAATTTGATCGTTGTGTATGCATAAGGCAGATATTTGAACGGTTATAGAACGAGGGGTAATCAATTGCTAATTATGGGTTACGTTTGAGGTGATCGAAGGATGTGAACGTTGCGAACAGAAATCGAGCCTAGAATTGCTCGTGTTTGTAGAACGGTTACCTCCCGAGTTACCTACAAAACTTAAAACATGATGCACGTGAATATATATGGGTTATTGCAAAAATTTAAACATGATGCAAATTCCCTTCGGACCATAAGAGTTGTCTTTGGATAATGAGGATGATGTCCTTAGACTATGATGTCTTGGGCCATGAAGCGTATGATAAGGGATTCGCAGGCCATGAAATGGTGTCCTCAAGCCATGAGAAAGATGCCTCTGGACTATGACACCTTTGAATAATGATATGTAGTTTCGAGAGATCCTTTGGCCATGGCATGATGTCTTCGGGCTATGAGGATGATGCCCTCAGACTATGGTGTCTTCGGACAACGTGGTGATATTTAAGCCCATGAAATGCAAAGATGCCAGAAGGTAGGGGGTTTCCCCCCTTGGACATGCGAACAGTGGTGCGATAACCGAGCAAAGCAAACGGTAGCTTTTCGTTCCATTGCTTGTAATTGTCCACCATTAACCTTAGTATCTTCTTGATGTTCTTGTTGGTGGCCTCTACTGCTCCATTCCTTTGCAGCCTGTATGTTGTAAAATTCTGATGCTTAATTTTTAATGTTTCACACATTCTCAGTAATGATTGACTCAGGTACTCCAAATCGACAAACAATGCAGTCTAGAACAAAATCTGCTACGACTTTCGTAGTTACAACCTTATAGGATGCGACTTCAACCCATTTTGTGAAGTAGTCTATAGCCACCAAAATGAACCTATGTCGATTTGAAGCAACGAGTTTGATTGGTCCGATGACATCCACGCCCCAAGTAGAGAATGGCTGAGCGAACTCGTTATATTGAGTTCGTTGGGCGGTATTCGTATCATATCAGCATGTACCTGGCATTGGTGACATTTCTGCACATATTTGATGCAGTCTTTTTCCAAATTCATCCAAAAATACCCTGCTCTTAATATCTTCATGGCCGAAACAAAACTGTTCATGTGGGGTCCGCAAGTTCCGGCACGTATTTCTTCGAGCAATCTAGATGCCTCCTTGGCATCGACACAATGCAGTAATCCCAAGTCAGGAGTTTTTCTATACAGAATTCCTTCGCTTTGAAAGAAATGATTAGCCAATCTTCGGAGCGTGCACTTCTGACTGTGTGTAGCATTCTCTGGATATTGTCCCCTTTCCAAGTATTCCTTGATGTCATGGAAACACGGATTCCCATCAAACCCGTTTTCAACATGAGCACAATAAGCTGGCTGCTTATGAATTCCTATTGGGATAGGATTGATAAAATTTGTGTCTGGATGTTGTATCATGGAAAACAAGGTGGCTAATGCATCTGCAAACTCATTCTAAATCCATGGAACATGTTTGAACTCTATCTTTGTGAACCTCTTAATCAAATCTTGTACACAATGCTAGTACGATAATATTTTGGTATTCTTAGTAACCTATTCTCCTAGAACCTGGTGCACCAATAGATCAGAATCTCCAATTACTAGAAACTCTTGAATGTTCATGTCGATGGCCAACCCGAGTCCCAAGATGCAGGCTTCGTATTCTGCCATATTGTTAATGCACGAGAACCTGAGTTTTGCGGATACCGGGTAACATTGACTGGTATCTGATACTAAGACAGCTCTGATGCCCACTCCCTTGAAGATTGCTGCTTCGTCGATGAACATCCTCCAACCGTCATATTCTTCAGTAATATCTTCTCCTACAAATGATACCTCTTTGTCGGGAAAATACGTCTCAAGTGCTTCATATTCTCTGTCTACGGGATTTTCTGCCAAGTGATCAGCCAATGCTTGCCATTTGACTGCATTTTGAGTTACATAGATGATGTCGAACTCACCCAGCAATATCTGCCACTTTGCTAAATTACCCGTAGGCATGGGTTTCTGAAAGATGTGTTTTAGCGGATCCATCCTTCATATGAGATGTGTCGTGTATGCACATAAATAATGTCTCAATTTCTGGGCTATCCACGTCAAAGCACAACAGGTGTGGTCCAACAAAGAGTACAGGGATTCGTAAGGGGTGAACTTATTGCTCAAATAATATATTGCCTGCTCCTTCCTTCTAGGTTTATTATTTTGTCCTAGAACACAGCCAAAGGCCTCATCCAACACAGACAGATAAAGCAGCAAAGGTCTTCCTGGTTCTGGCGGGACGAACACGGGCGGTTTACATAAAATACTCCTTGATTTTGTCGAAGGCTTTCTGGCATTCTTCAGTCTATCTTGTTGCAGCATCTTTCCTCAGCATTTTAAAGATTGGCTCACATATCACCGTTGATTGTGCTATAAAACGGTTGACATAATTAAGGAACCCTAGAAAAGTCATCACACCTTTCTTATTCTTTGGCGGTGGCAAGTCCTGGATAGCTTTGATTTTTGATGGGTCCAGCTCAATACCTCGGTGGCTGACGATGAAACTTAACAATTTTCCAGCAGGGACTCCGAAGGCACATTTTGCAGGGTTCAACTTCAAGTTGTATTTTCGTAGCCAATCGAAAAATTTCTTCAAGTATGCTAGGTGATCCGAACTCCTTTTAGATTTGATGATAACATCATCCATGTAAACCTTTATTTCCTTGTGTATCATGTCGTGGAAGATAGTCGTCATGACCCTCATGTGGGTGGCCCCAGCATTCTTCAAACCAAACGGCATCATTTTGTAACAATATATTCCCCATTTGGTGTGATAAAGGCAGTCTTTTCGGCATCCTCTTCATCCATCCAAATCTGATGATATCCTGCGAAGAAATCCACAAAGGATTGGAGTTCACGCTTGCCGCAGTTGACAATCAGTATGTGTATGTCATGCAACGGGAAATCATCCTTATGACTTGCTCTGTTCAGATCTCGGTAATCAACATATAATCTAACTTTCCCATCTTTCTTTAGAACCGGCACAATGTTGGCTAACCAGGTCAGATATTTTACCACTCGAAGAACCTTGGCTTTAATTTGTTTGGTGACTTCCTCTTTTATCTTCAAACTCATATGCGGCCATGAACTTTCTGAGCTTCTATTTTACCGGTGGACAAATCGGATTGGTAGGTAGCTTGTGAGCTACTATGGATGTGCTCAACCTAGTCATATCGTCGTAGGACCATGCAAAAATATCCTCATATTCTTTTAGAAACACGATATACTCTTCCTTCTGTGTCGGTGATAGATGGATGCTTATGCGAGTTTTCTTGATTGTTTCAGAATCCCCTAAGTTAACGGCCTCAATTTCCTCCAAATTAGATTTTGGTTTGTTTCAAAATTCTCTACTTCTTGGAAAATTTCCTCAGGTATTAAATCATCTTCCAAATCTTCTAAATCGCTGTCCTTATGTTGCATTGTCTCATTACATGTCACAGTCGTAGGTTCATCAAGATATGTAATAATTATGCTGAAAAGAATGTAGAAAGATAATAATAATAATATGAAGAGCGATAATGCATTAATAAAACTTTAAAATGTCAAGTACGACTCAATGGCTCGAGTAATTATTTCAAAACAAAATACAGAAAATGTCTTAAATGGCCAAAACAATTTGAAAAATAAGTCATGCTAATTTGCCAGGCTACCTAGGAACTCGGCGAGCCCGGGATGGTGCAGCGGTCTAGTTCTTTAGAACATCTCCCTCTTCCATTGTCTAAATGGTAAGGTCTTCCTCCTCCTCCTCCTCCTCAACAATTGGACTACACTCCATGTCTTCTTCATCCAAAAACATCTTCCTCATCCCAGCCAAAATCTCATCTTCCTCTGATCCCCACATCATGTTAGCCTGACGGAATGTCTGGTGCAGAGGTGGTATAGATTATTACAGCGGATGATAATGTGCGCGCCATGGCGGTATCCAATCCTGATGTTCTTGTACGGTATATTCATACCCGAGTCCAAAGGCCGTGCCATGATACTGTGGTTTTATGGGTTTAGTGATCCCCTGAAGCTTTTTATCGAGACCCTTGCCTGGTTCATATCCCGTCCACAGCAGTATACCTTCTATCTTCATGCTCCACCATCGATCCTTTTCAATTGCGTTTACTCGCTCAATGTAGTGATATGTTTCTCCACCCAACTTCCTCCTATTTTCAATGACTGGAATGGTTTGGTTGGTGTAGATAGGGTTGCTTCCGTCTCGATGAATGATCATCTCCTGATGATTCCATTTGAACTTCACAACTTGATGCAGAATAGAAGCCACTGCCCAGCTGCATGTATCCATGGTCGTCCCAAAAATAGGTTGTAAGTAGCAGATATATCTAGCACTTGGAACTCAATGTCAAAGCAAGTCAGACCCTTCTGTAGATCAAGGTTGATTTCCCTGATAATGGCTCTTTCAGATCCGTCAAATGCCTTCATATTCATGTTTCCTATTCGTATCTCGTGCAGGCCCTTACCTAATCTTTTCAGAGTAGTTAGTGGATATATGTTCAGACTTGAACCTCTATCTATCTGGACCCTGGCAATGAACTTGTCCTCGAATTTGACTGTGATGTGCAACGCCTTGTTGTGACTCAATCCTTCTAGCAGTAATTCATCTTCGTGCGAAGTGATTTTGTGACTCTCCAATACCTGCCTGACCATGTTAGCCACTTGTCCACTAGTGATGCCGGCGGGTACATAAGCTTCACTCAACACTTTTATCATGGCATTCTTGTGTGCGTTTGAATTTTGCAACATTGATAAAATGGATATCTGGGCAGGAGTCTTATTCAAGTGGTCAACAATGGAGTATTCCCTTGCTTGTATCTTTGTCCAGAGGTCGTCAGTGCTAGTCTCAACAACAGGCAGTTTAGGTGCATCTTCTTTGCTTGTTCTTTCTAGATTCTCAGGCGTGTAAACTCTGCTAGTTTTAGTCATACCTTGCGCGGCACCTGTTTCTTTCATTTTGGCTTTTCTCTTTCATCTTGCTTCTGCAACATAATCCCATGGGACGACATCAAACTTGTACGATGGTGTGGGTGCTATCATTACAGTGAAGGGTGTAGCTACCTCAACATCAAATGGCACATGGGTTTGTACCACAACTGGTGTGAGGGGAGACTTCGGGCCCTGGGCTACCATCACAACACCCACTTCTTTCTTATTTTAAATACCTCCTAAGGCTTTATTTGTGACTTACAACGCCTCGAAATTAGTCACCATCCTGCTCTTGATTCATTCTTCTATTCTCTCTCCCAACTTGATGAAGTCTGAGAACTTGTGATTCTCGATGACCATCAATCTTTCATAATACTGCAGATCTTGAGCTCTAACAAAGAACTTGTTCATTTGTTTTTCTTAGAGTGTTGGCCTCACCTTTGCGGCCTCTGATCTCCAACGAGTATCACACTCGCGGAAGGTTTCTGTCAACTTCATCTTGAGATTTTGAATATAAAAAACGTCTAGCGTATTTTCTGTGTTGATCCTGAATCTGTCCATGAAGTCTGATGCCATACTTACCCAATTCGCCCACTTCTTTGGGTTTTGACTGATATACCAAGACAAGGCATCTCCTGTAAAATTTTTGCATGAACAGCTTCATGCAGATTTGTTCATTCTTACCTACTCTTGCAAGCTTGTCACAGTATGTTCATAGATGACCCTTCGAATCACTAGTGCCATCGAACATTTCAAACTTTGGAGGTTTGTAACCCTCTGGCAGTTTCACATCTGGCTGAATATACAAATCTTCACAATTTAGACCTTCAATGCCTTTCCCACCTTCAACACTCTGGACTCTCCCTGTGAGTATCTTGAGTTCCTTTGCACGTTTCTAATGAGCAGGTCATTCTCAACTGGTTCAAGTATGTATAGGGTTTGCTGCGGGGTATTGGGGTAAGGTTTCCACATATATCGAATTACTTTGATAAGTTCCTGTAACTTGGATATATGGGTGGTCGTTGGTTGAGTTTTATGGATCGAGAGTAGGTTGCGAAGCATTTTGGGAAGTGTGATAAGTAGTGGTTTGCGAGTATTGAATTTGATGATGGTGATGTTATTGAGGGGTTTGCACTGATGGTGGGTAATGGTAGGCTATAATCTCGTTATTTGATCATTTATTGCACTCTAGTTTACTGGACTTTAAATGAGTTTGAGCTTTAATCGCTAGTGTTTT
The DNA here is from genome assembly GCA_002018475.1 of Nicotiana obtusifolia. Classification (NCBI taxonomy): domain Eukaryota; kingdom Viridiplantae; phylum Streptophyta; class Magnoliopsida; order Solanales; family Solanaceae; genus Nicotiana; species Nicotiana obtusifolia. The sequence continues at coordinate 109,547 of MCJB01003158.1, forward strand.
GCACTAATTGTGTGTATTATGCCTTGTAGAAGGATTCAGAGCTCTGTCGATGTTATGGAAAGAATTCGAGTGATTTTCAGCTTTGAAGTCTGAGTAAAAGCCCAAGGGAATAAGCCAGGATCACGTTCGAGGGTCGAGAATCACGTTGGGATAGCTAAAAAAACAAGAAAATTCGTACTCTGTAAAAATGCCATAGCCGCGGCATGTGGGCCAGCGTGTGGTGCGCTGTGGCTGCCCAATTTTCCTGAAGCCTGTCAGGAAAAGCTCTCTGAAGTTTCCCACAACTGCCCCGCATGGCGCGTCGCCCATGCAGCGCTCCTGTACAATTTTGACAGAGTTATTATCCCAATTCGCCAGGAAAAGGCGTTTTTGTCCGGGCCCGACTCTACTTAGTATAAATAAATGTAAAAATATTATTTTAAGGACTTTTGACACATCTTATACCTAAGGAAGCCAAGGAGGAGGTGTAGAAGCAAAAGCACAGGGATTCATCATTCAATCTTCACTCAAGACAAGAGTTTGGATCGTTTTATGTATTCCTTTAACTTAAACATTGTTATGATGAATTACTCCATATCCATGGAGTAGTTCTCTTCAGGATTTGATAGATTTGGTGTCTTGATGCTTGTTTGTGTGATAATTAACTCTAGTTTTTATCTATTGAATCATTTTGGTTGTTTCAACTGTTGCATATATATTCACTTGTTCGTGTAATCGAGAGAGGCATAACTTGTGATATTGTTGCATTATATTTTGTTGGTTTAAGTCATTCATTGTTCTTCATAATTGGAAGTGGCTAGTTGAATTGTTGATTAAACTTAGTTAGGAGGATAATCGAGAGAGTGGTTCTCCTAAAGACCAATCCAGTACGAATTTTTGCATATCTTCACATGCTTGAAATTGGTTCATTTTGTGAAGTTGGGACTTAATCGAGAGAGGATTTTCTACTAATCAATTGAACTAATAACCAAGTGAATTCGAGAGACTCACTTGAACATTAGAAGTGAATTATCTAGAGTTAAATCCCAACATTTATCTTGAACCTATCCTATCAACCATATCTTCTCCAAATTGATAACTTTCTTTGCTTAGTACTTGCGTTGATTGTCATTAGTAAATAGTTTAGACTCTTTGTTAATTTTAGTTTAAATCACATAAATCTCCATTGTTGATCATTCTTGATAGCAACATATCTACAAACTACGATAATATTATTTAACTCCAATCCATGTGGATACGATATTATAATTTACTATATTAGACTAGCTAGCATATTTTAGTGTGTGTTTTAAGCTCGTTAAATTTTGGCGTCATTGCCGGGGATTGGCGATTAATATTGTTTGAAATAGTTTGTAGTGCTAATTCAGGAAACTTTTTTCTTTTTATTTTATTTTGTTCTTTGACTGTGCGCATGTTACAGGTTAGATTGGTGCATGACCCGATCTTCTGGGAAGGAATCGCTACCATACGAGCTGGAAATTGAAAAACAACTGAGACAGTTGAGGAAGGAAAGAAAGATCACTGAGATGTAAGAAAAGTTTGGGCAATCCTCAACCAAAGATATGGCTGGAAACGTTGAAGATAATGTAGATTTTGCTGCGAGAGAGGCAGCCCAACAAAGAGAAAAAGCTGCACGAGATGCTGAAGAAGAATCTTTTAGAGATGCACAGCATATTTATGAAAAAGAGAGGGGTCACATACTTAATCAAAATCAACCTGTAGGTGTAGGCCAGTTCAGAAACATAGCTCCCGATGCTGGGAGACCACTTGGTGATTACATTAGACCGGTCTACAACCAGGGATTATCAAGCATTCAGCCACCTCCAGTTACAGCAAATAATTTTGAAATGAAGTAAGGGTTGCTCCAAACTCTTCTAAACGGATGTGTCTTTAGAGGAAAGATGAACGAAGATCCAAAAAATCATCTAATGGACTTTGAGGAGATCATGAACGCCTTTCAATATAATGGTGTTTCACAAGATGTAGTTTATCTAAGGGCATTCCTCTTCATGCTTAAAGATGACGCGAAGTAGTGGCTTCGAAGCTTGCCTCAAGGGTCAATTAGAACATGGGAGGAGATGACCAGAAAATTCTTGACAAATATTTCTCCTCAGCTAAAACGGGCAAGTTTAGAAGAGAGATCCATAAATTCTGCCAAAAAGACAATGAAACTGTGTTTGAAGCATGGGATAGGTTTAAGGAGATAGTCAGAAAGTGTCAACATAGGGTATTGAACTTTGCATGCAACTCTAGGATTTTTGTGATGGTTTGACACCGGCCTCACGTAGAACGTTAAGCAATGCAGATGGAGGTCCATCAATGAAGAAGACACCAGAGGAGATAGTCACTATTCTCGATGAATTATCTGAAGATGCAAATCAGTGGCCCTCTGAAAGTGCTGAAAGAAGAAGGGCGAATGGTGTTCACCCGGTTGATGCTAACACATCTGTGCAGGTACAGCTTGATGCTTATGGCGAAAGAGATAAGGAAGCTGACCTTAGCTTCAATACAGAGTGAGACTCATGCAGCATGTGATATTTATGGAAGAGGACACCCGACTCATAAGTGTCAAGCCTGAACTGAGGAAGTTAATGTTGTTGGAAATTACAACTTTAATGCAATAGGTTAGAGGCACCCTAGTTTTTCATGGAGTTTGCCTGGAGGTACAGCAAATGCATGGTAACAAAATAATACCAGTCCTCAGGGACAAGGGGCGCCTATTTTCAAAAATCAGCAGAGGCAGCAATTTCATCCCCAATAGCAAATTCAGTCTTGGTTAAAAGATCCGATGAAGTCCTTCATGGTCAAGACAGATGAGAGATTAGATGCTCATGCAGTAGCTATCAAAGAACTTGGCATAGGGTAGTGAAATTTGGAGAAGCAAGTAGAACAAATTGCAACTATATAATCTGAGAGAATCCCAGGTACTCTGCTAGCTGATACTGAAAAAAATCGCAAAGAAACGGTAAATGATGTAACTCTAAGAAACGAGCAAGTATTGGAAGTGCCAACCCCAATCCAAAAAGAGGTTACTTGAAAAAAGAAAGTGGAGAGCAGCTGAAAATTGAAGTTGATATGAAAAAGAAAGGCAAGAAGAGAACTGACAAGAAGAAGAAGGAGGACACTTCGAGAAGGGATGAATCTAATGAAGAGAACAAGCACGTGCCTGCTATACCTTTTCCCCAAAAGCTTTATAGAGAGAAGCTGGATAAACAATTTGAGATGTTCCTAGATATGCTGAGACAGGTTAATGTAAATTTTCCATTCAAATAGGTGCTCTCTCAAATGTCATCTTATGCAAAAATTTTGAAGGAGATCTTTACAAAGAAAAGGAAGATTGAGGAGACATCGGTAGTGAAGCTCGTAGAGCATTGCATCGCAATCTTGCAAAGCACACTCCCACAAAAAAGTGGAGATCCAGGGAGTTTTACTGTACATTGCTCATTAGGCACTCTAAATTTTGATAAATCTTTATGTGATTCTGGTGCCTCAATTAATCTAATGCCTTTGTCGATTTTTAGGAAATTGGAGAGTGAGATTGGAGATATAAGGTCGGTACCAATATCTTTGCAGCTGGTGACCAAACAACTCTAATAGCCGAGGGGATAGTAGAAGATGTTTTAGTACGGGTAGATAAGTTCGTATTTTCTGCGGACTTTATTGTAGTAAATATGGAGGAGAAAAAGGAGGTCCCCCTCATCCTAGGAAGACCATTTTTAGCAGCGGGTAGAGCTATACTGGATATACATGATAAAACACTCGTACTTAGAGTGGGAAAACAAACGGTAACGTTTGAGATGAATGTAGCAACTGGAGTTAAAAAGGAGAAGCCAGCTGCAAGTGTTGAGTGGAAGGTGAAGAGTTCAAAAGAGAAGGCTCCAGTGATTGAGAAAGATAAGAGTGGGGTGTACCCCAAGAAGGTTGAGAATAAGCTGTCTGCGTGGATGTGTGCACTAGTTCGGGCGCGTGGAATAGAGCCCCACTTTGATTCAGATCCCGACTAGAGATTCAAGGAAGTTTCTTCTACCTTATGCTTTTTAATTTTGTGTCATGGGGACATGCCACAACTTAAAGTGTGGGGTGGGGATATTTGTATGTTGTATGTATATGTGTTAGTTTTTGCCTTTTAGTGCTTTTTACTAGTTAGAAAAAATTGAAAACCTATAAAAGTTTTAAAGTTTTTGACTTTTCCCGACGACGGATATCATTCGATGGGTATCTTGACGGAGTAAAGTCGAAAGAAAAAGACAAAAAGATTTTCTTGTATAGGTAGTGTATTAATTCCCCCATGGTTTTTTTTTTATGTCGCGGTTCTTTTCCAAGGGTTTCGTTTGAATCGGGTATAGTTAGATTTTTGTTTTTAGAAGTAGGAATCCTTGAGCTATGAGTTGAATTGGAAGCAATGTCTCTTAACTTTATTATGCCTTGAAATAGTGAGTGCTTTAGTTGTGGCGCTTAGGCTCAGTTTTCGACTCTTGAATAAGTACCTTAAATTGTATGATCTTATCTTTGCTGAACTGGTTTGACTAGAGTGTCTTGATTAGACAATCTTGAGTGAGTTATGTACCATGTCTGTGTGATGTTTTGTGTTATTCTGTGCATTGCATTTGATGTCTAGAACTTTCCCCGAGTGTTTACAAAGAGAAATAGCAAGTTCAGTCTTGGAAGTGATATAGGCGTTTCTTTGTTGAACCAATTCTATGTCATTACCTACCTAATTGTTATGTATCTTAGTTAACCCCGTTGAGCCTGTAATCCTACTTCTTTGGGAACTACATTGCAAGAATTGACCATCTATTTGAACCATTTTACCTCTCGTGAGCACTTGAATTTGTTATGAGCTTTGTAAAAGTTGAAGTGTGGGGTAGTTGGTTTGGCTTTTGAGCGGAACTAATGAAATAAGGAGAAAGGTGCACTCTTTTGAAAAAGAAAGAGCCATTTGAATTGAAAAAGAAAGAAAATGTAAGTGCATGATTGTAAAAGATATTCCTTGATAGTGGTTACTCTAGATGCATTTGTGCTTAAAGAAGTAGGGAGTTAATGTATATTGATGTGAAGGTGGAGTCATGGTTTGACATAAGAGTGGGGTTTTAAATGGCTAATTGTTTGTATTAAAAGTGCTTAGGGAGGTGTAGTCACTCTTATATCTAAAAATATCCTACCTATCCCGCAGCTTACATTATAACCAAATAACGTCCTACTTGATCCTTGACCGAATGAGCTCAATTAGTAGAGTAGTATGCTACAGGCAAGCTTATGGTATGTCTTTTGTGGCACATGAATGTTGTTTCTGAGAGTGAGCGAATTCGTTCTATCTTTAGTTCCTAATTGTTCTTAATTTCTATGGTGTGCGGAACTACTCTCTATTGTTGTGTGAGGGCACTTGATTCACGAAGGAAAGGTAATGCTTGACCTCTGTGTTAGAGTAAGTGAGCGGGTTATAAATAATGCATGCTACTTGTGAGTCGAATCTTGAGGCGGGGATGTTACACTATTATGGTTAATCTATTTTAAATATTCTTGGTATGATGAGTGATGAGAGCTGTTTAAAAAGATCGTGTCTATATGAAGTGTAGTTTGATTGCTTGATGACGATCAATGATTTAAGTATGGGGTGTTGGTGGTAGGCCACAATCTCGTATTTTCGTCGCTTATTGCACTCTAATTTACTACACTTTAATTGTGTTTGAGCTTTAATCGCTAGTGTTTTGCACTAATTGTGTGTTTTATGCCATGTAGAAGGATTTTGAGCTTTTTCGATGTTATGTAATGAATTCGACTTGTTTGGAGCTTTAAATTCTGAGTAAAAGTCCAAGGGATTAAGACAGGATCGCATTCGGGGGACGAGAACCACGTCGGGATAGCTAAAAAGCAAGAACAATCCATACTCTGTAAAACTCCCATAGCCGTGGTGCGTGGCATGCCATGCCTGCCCAATTTTCCTGAAGCCTGTCAGAACAAGCTCACTAAAGTTTCCACAACCGCCCCGCGTGGCGCGTCGCTCCATGCGGCGCGCCTGTGCAATTTTTACAGAGTTATTATCTCAGTTCGCGTAGGAAAAGGTTTATCATCTGGGCCCGACCCTACTTAGTATAAATACATGTAAAAACGTTATTTTAAAGACTTTTGACACATCTTAGACCTAAGGAAGCCAAGGAGGAGGTGAAGAAGCAAAAGCACAAGGGATTTATCATTCAATCCTCACTCAAAACAAGTGTTTGGATCGTTTTATGTTTTTCTTTAACTTAAACATTCTTATGATGAATTACTCCATTACCATGGAGTAGTTCTCTTTAGGGTTTGATGGATTTGGTGTCTTGATACTTGTTTGTGGATAATTAAATCTAGTTTTTATGTATTGAATCGTATTGGGTGTTTTAATTGTTGCATCAATATTTACTTGTTCTGTAATCGAGAGAGACATAACTTGTGATGTTGTTGCTTTATATTTTGTTGGTTGAAGTCATTTATTATTCTTAGTAATCAGGAGAGGCTAGTTGAATTGTTGATTAAACTTAGTTAGGAGGATAATCGAGAGAGCTGTTCTCCTAAACACCAATCCACTACGAATTCTTGTATATCTTCACGTGCTTGAAATTGGTTCATTCAATGAGGTTGAGACTTAATAGAGGGAAGAGTTTCTACTAATCAATTGAACTAATAACCAAGTGAATTTGAGAGACTCATTTGTACATTAGAAGTGAATTATCTAGAGTTAAATCCCAACATTTATCAACCCTATCTTCTCCAAATTGATAACTTCCTTTGCTTAATACTTGCGTTGATTGAAATTAGTCAATAGTTTAGACTCTTAGTTAATTTTAGTTTAAATCACATAAATCTCCATTGTTGATCATTATGGATATTAATATAGTTACAAACTACGATAATATTGTTTAACTCCAATCCTTGTTGATATGATATTATAATTTACTATATTCGACTAGCGAGCATATTTTAGTGGGTTAAGGTTCTGGGGAGGTGCGGGATTATTATACTAGTGTGGTGCGGGAGGATTTGGAGCTATGGGTGGTGGATTCTGGTTTTGTATGTTTTGTGGCGGTGTTTGGTTCTGGGTAGTCGGGTTTTTCTTTTTAATGTCAGGAATATTGAGAGTAAGGGAAAGGTTTTCCAGATTTCCGACCTGATCAAACTCGCCCCGGTAGTTCCAGGATTTTCTGTACCAAACGTAAGACCAAATCATTCTGCCCCGGAGTGCTTCTACCATCTGAAGTTTCAACATTTTCCGCCACAACAGCATTATCTTTTCGGTTACCACTTAAATCATCCATTTTCCCTTTGCCATTACTTTTGCTTTTCAAGTCGCTAGGTGGAGGAGGAGCTGGAGGACCTCTGGATCTAGTGTGGTATGCTGATGATGCCAGTATGCACGAACCAACATTTGGGAATGGGAATAATCAAAAAGTAAGAAAAAAACAAAAGGTAACCAAGTCAGTAAGGTGAAATAAAAGAGTGTTCGCAATATTTAAACATGTTTCACAAAATCATGCAATAATTCACGTCCTAATTTGGGCGACCTCATTGTGCCTGAGGTAAGCCTAAGCAACACATATACTTGGAGAAAATTGATGCCAACTTTGCTTCCTTTCATCAATGCTAAAATAAGCCAAAACAAACTTTCACTAAATCGACAATAGTAATGAAGTCACTAATGGCATTAGGCCTTACTATCTAATATAAGCTAGAAAGCAGTAAAGAACATCATCTCCTAATCTACTTGGTCCCGTAAGGACCTTCTCGATGCTTGACTCTCTTGATCCCTTCAATCATGTTCCCCATATCGCGCATGTCCGGCAGTAAGTAAGCTTTTGCCTGCTTTCTCCTTCATCATCGTTCATGCCTTGGCAATCCCAACATCTCTTTCTCATCTTCCCTTCTAGCTCCATTAGGCCTTGCTCCAAGTATTCTAACCTCTCTGTTCACTTAGTGGCAATCTCTTTCTATTCCCTTATTGCTTCTATGTTTACCTTGTGCTGCTCCAGATGCTTAGCTTCGGACTGGAACACCCTTTTGTGTAGCCCCTTTTACTTCACCTGTGCCTCAGCCACTTCATCTATGATTCTATCCTTTATATTGACTCATGGTTTGACGTCCCCAGCTACGTTTTCTTCTAACCATGATAGATAATAGTACATATGGCCGGTGTGATACCTATCTGGCTCAATGGTTTCTCCTTCCACGCTGATCTTTTGGTTGCACACGTGTTGTGATTCGAACATAAATAGGATAACATCTCCCTTGAAATTTTCCTTGTATTGGACTATATTTGAAACCCGAGGTATGACTTGTTTTCTTCCTGCTTGACCTCCCTCTGATCCTCAGGCCTATCGGAGTACTGTTGGTGCTCTCCAATATATCACTCTCACTTGATCGGACCTCCGCTATACGGTTAATCATGCCTGCCAGTTTATGGCCAATCCCATCCTCATTACCCTTTTAAGATCGTATAGGTAGATGCCTCGCAGCCCGATCAGGATCAAGTGACTAGTCCCTTTTGATCTGCTGATGAACTCACTACTAGGAAACCATTCAAACATCCAATGCACCTACTAGTCTGTCAGATTGCTGAAGAAACGCACCCAACCTACAGCATTTCCAGGCTTTGCAAACCTGTATGGGATAAATGTCATTTTCTTTGGGTGATGGTTGGCTATGTAGTCATTTAGTAGCCTCCGCAGATGCTCTTGGTGGTACACTCCCCTTTGAAAGTGTTCCAATAGCCAAACTTATAGCAATAGATTACAACCCTCAAAGTGTCGAAATCCCTGCTTGCACCGATCCAAAGCACGGTACATCTAAGCTAAGATCATGGGGATGATAGTGTAAGCTTGTCCTTCAATTCCATCCATTAAGATCATGGGGATGATAGTGTATGCATATCATAGTAGTTTAAATGAAGAAAAATAAGGAAAGTAATCCACATAAGTCATGTTCGTTATGGTAAGAGCCTAAGAATATCCCCAGCAGAGCCCCCATCCTGTCGCGCCTTGTTTTCTTGCGAGAGCGAGTTTCGACATGTGACAACTCTCTTAAAGGAGGTATTAAAAGGGAAGAGCTGCCACCTAACGTTTTTGAAGGTGCGTTAGAGTGCCTATCTGCAAACAACTCTGTTTAACTGGTCCATGTCACCAAAGGTCGGGTAAGGGCTCAAATTACCTCAAAGAGAAGTGTTAGGCATTCTTCGAGGTCCACAATTATGGGTCTCGGCCGAATATTAAACTATGCGGATTATGTAATTAAGCTAGGTGATCGAATAAACAAATGGAAATATAGAAGTCGAAGAATCTTATCATAACACATGTGAATCAGTACAAATCTTTAATGATTGCAAGGATACAACTATATTGGTTTATGTTAGGTAACTAAACGTAAGTAACAAGTATAAAAAGAAAGGGGGGGGGGGGCCTATGTTTTTTTAGCCTAAAGGATCATCCCGCGCAACATAAATAATACTTCGCAACTCCCTTAAGGTAGGGGGTTGCTCATTTTATTCAGCAGGCACAGACTATCATTCCCTTCTACCCAATAACTATGTTGAAATTTCTACTTAAAGGCACTCTAATTCAATTCTAAATTGTATCCTATGCGTGTACTACCTGTCCTATACCTGTGGTCCAGGAGGCTTTGGACCTCTATTTGGGTGGTTCTAGACTATACCAAGGTTACTCAAAATGATAAAACTAATCACGCATTCAAAACATATAGGACTTCACATAAAGACAACAAACGGCTCAAGTTCACCTCTACACATAAGCAAGGAATGCACGCAGGCAGAACTGGACAATTTTAGGATTAAGAGACATTATAGCCATTAAGTCCTATAGGCATAATTCTAGGTGATGCTGATTTTCCAGCATTTGTAACATCATTGTTATTTTTGAATTCGTAGATTATAGGTAGTACAAACCGTATGGGCATGATATCTAAATGTTGTGCAGTGAGGCAGTGAAACAGCTCGACAACCAAGTGTTGATAAAACATTACTTATAGGCTAGGGAGAGTATCTATAGGCAGTATTTCTAACATCTGACAATTGGACTTGATTTTATAACTCTTATCTCTACAGGTGTGTCGTCTAAGTAGGGCACTACAATTAAAAGAGCAGAAGCAGCCGATTGATTAATTAACCCTACAGTCATTAATCGAAGAGTGTATCGTTGCACCTTATAGGCATGTCGTCTAATAACTAAGCAAGTAGTTATGGGCATTTGGTTCCTGTAGACATACTATCTAATAGTTCACAGCAATAGGCATGGAAATAGGTATAACACTTACTCACACTAACATGCCTTGCATAGTGTACATGTATTAGATAAGTTAAGTGAAGTGTGTGATTTCCTAAAGGCATGGTTTCTATGTGTGTACAAAAAAAAGCATGTCAAACAAGGTAGCAAACAAAGCAGGTACATCTTATAGGCATGATCTCTACCCGTTTATGCGAGCATTAGTAGATACTCGTTTCCCTCCAATTTCATTAACGCCCCCAGTTGTTTGTTTACAAATTATTACAGGCCTAGATTAAAATAAATACAAGCTCAAAAGAATGATCTCAAGCCCATCTAGAAGCACCACAAGCCCAACGTAAATACAGAATACCCAGCGGCTGCTTATGGGCCTTCAACTAAGCCTGGAGCCTTAGTTGATGAACAGACTCACACTCCAGATGGTTATTAACATGCTTCAATTCTTACTATCCAACTAGCCCAACAACTAGCCCCAAACCATAAGACCGCTGCCTTGTTTTCCCATGGAATACTTAAATAGTCATAACGACACAAGTGACAAGCTAAGTACTAGGCTAGCTAAACAAACTTTCAGACTTAGGGACTTTATCCCTTAACACTGTAGCTGACAGAGAGTAGAGGTTCCCAAACTAAGACACACAAATGAGGCTACAAAAAAATCCCTTACAAGCACATATGACATAGATAGAGACAAGCTCTCAACGACAGGTTTAAACATCATAGGACAGCAAAAGCAGAAATTCAGACAGGCATGATTCCAAACTAATCTCAGTAATACTCTAGACGTATGATTCTTGACATGGAGTCCAAAAGTCATAATCAGAACAAACAAAGGGAAAATAGTCTCACAAGAAAAACTTTGACAAGAGAAGCTAATGATTACAACTAACTTGTAGAACTTAACATGTGAAATGTTCATGCAAATAACACAAAGGTTCTAAATTCAACAGGTAAGCATCGATGACAAATGAGAATAAGCTAATCTTCAGATTAGTAAGGAAAATATACTTCACATGAAGAGGGCTAGGACTTATTGTAGTTGACTTAAACGTGATTATGAGCAATCAATTAGGTTGGACACTTATAATGGGCATGTATTAAGGATAACAGTGGCCAAACAACATATTAGGCTAAGAATTTAGATAGAATTGTCACATGATTTGCAGAGAAACAACAAGTTATGTATAAGGATTCAACAGGAAACGATTAATTATGAGAAAGGACATAGTTTCCTAAGGGTTTTAGTACAATAAATCAAAATACGGTGCAATAAGCATCAATCAGGTTTTAGTTACGAATCAGGCAGGCATCATGAATCAACTTAGCTAGCCACATCTGAGTTAAAATCAAGACCTGAATAGAATAGAAGCTAGTGGAACTACATAGTAGTACTAAACAAGTAGAATTGTATCAAAGTGGCATAATATCGAAATTAACTCAGGGAAATCCAAGTAGCACTAGTGCACATAACATAAACACAAACAGAAAGAAGTAGAATTGTGAGAGTATAAGGTACTAACTTGTTGCAAACCAAGCGAATAAAGAATGAGAAACTCAAAATCTCAAGAATAGCAGCAATTGTAGGAGAAAAATGAAAGCTCAAATCTCAAGTGCTTCACAGTTCACAAGAGTCGCGCATTGGGCTCCAAGTAGTGCTTACACCGGAGGAGGCTAATGACCAGAATCTGGTGACCTTGGCTTTCAGTCTGCCAAAATCGAAGTCCTGGAATAATATAGAATGAGTGAGAGTGAGAGAATAGTGGTAGTAACAGTAGTTAATTCATAAAAAATCCTCCTCTAGGGGAGACGAGAAAAGGCTTTATATAGTGTTGAATCAAGAAAGTAAACAAGGAAAGAAATCAAGTAAAGATGAACAAAGAGAGTAAAATATCACATGCAAATCAATAAGTAACAAGAAAGGAAAGAAATGAAACTCCAAACCTTAGTTGGGGTTTAATACTCGAAAATCGGCTAACTGGTATGAAGAATCATGCCCTTTTTCATGTACATGGGCGGAATATTGTCCAAATCTCTAGGATTTAGGTTGACTCCAGTCCAATATCGGGATAGTATTTGCCAAAATTGAGCAAATACCTAAGTAATACCATAAACGTGTGACCAGTAGCGGAGAAACATAAATATGGTAAGCAAATAATGGTGGAATCCCATTATCAACGGGATTAGGAGAGAGAATTAAGGGAGAGGCGGCTAGGCTTCTTCAGAAGAGAGAAAAGGAGCAGAGAGGGTTCAAAGGCGACTGTATCTGAAGAATGGGCTAGGGTTTGGGGCGGATGTAATTAAAAATGTGGATTATCGTGAACCGTTGATCTAGAGAGATCAAGGATCTAGATTAAAGAATAGGCGGGGCGGGTCGTCTGAAGTGGGTCGTGACCGGTCAGTCACAGGGTTCGTTTGGATTGGGCTTTGGGGTTATTGGGCTGGCTTGGCGTGTGGTCCGATAGATTGAGTCCGAAATTGTCTACAAATTAAATACACAAAAAATAATTTATAAGAGGTAACTAAAAATAATAAAAATATTATTTATGTAGTAAGATGCCTTTAAAATAACAATTTAACATTACACAAATATAAAATGCTATTTGACACAAATAATATAATAAAATATAATTATGCGCAACATATAGGCTATTACTGCAAAATTACGTAAAATAGCTTTAAAATGCAAATATAATTATATAAAATAAAGTAAAATATTATGAAACATATATGTGGATAAAAATAACAAATTTGGGTGAGTAAGTCATCACAAAATAATTTGAAGGGGGAATTAATACATATTCAAGTAATTAAAATGCAAGAAAATCCATTTTAAAGCTTCAAAATTATGGAAAGTCATGAAAAATACTTATATGAACCTTGTAAATTAGGTAATAATGCAAAATAAAATATATGTGATATTTATATAACATGAGGGCAAAAATTGGGTATCAACAGGCAGTATATTGAGATGCATCTCTGGGTTCGCGCCGGTCGACCCTCGGCAGTGTACACGCCATTCCGAATATTCATATGATCCCGTTTTAATTGAGACCTGACATTTATATGGTATTCCTTATCCGTTTGAGATTTGCACTTGATATTTTCAGATTTGTTGAGATAGCATGTGAGATTTGAGAGATTTATATCTCCAAAAAAATATTGGAGTATTATGTGAGTTGTAGTTTTTACCTCATGATTACTGTTGTGTTTTATATATGTTTATAGTTTATTAAATTATTTTATCGGATCAGTAGTAAGTGCCGATGTCGACCCCTCGTCACTACTTCTCTGGGGTTAGATTAGACACTTACTAGGTACACGTTGATTTATGTACTCATGCTACACTTCTGCACTAAATGTGCATGATATGAGAGGTTCATTTGGTGGTCATCTTGGCACGTAAGTGTAGTTGCTGAGGGGATTTTATGGTGAGCTGCATTTCATGCTACGTGTCGCAGCCCACAGAGTCTCCATCATATTTTATTTACTTTATTTTGTCTATTTTACAATCCAGACAGATGTTGTATTATTATTGTACTCCTTAGTAGATGCTCATACACTTGTAGCACCGGGTTTGGATATTCTAGTTGATGTTTATGGATTGGCATAATATTGTTATCTTTTTTTTATATCTTATTAATTATGTATATACCTATGATGCGTAAGATTTTTTACTTAAAAAAAGAATTTATGATTTCGAAAGTAATAAAATGAATAATTAACGTAATAGTTGACTGTTGGCTTGCGTAATGACGACGTTGAGCGCATTACGGCCTATAGTGAGTTTTGGATCGTGACACCTGCCATCTTATCACATGTCACAATGATCATTGTATTATTTTTGCATCATATAACAATACATATATTATTATTTGCCATACAACAATCTATATAACTAATGAAGCAAACACCCCTTAAATTAAAAAAAAAAAAAAAATAGGTCAAAGAAGTGAAAGTTTTTTTCTTATATTAAATTCTTTAATAATCCACAAATCAACATGTGCCGCACGTCTCCTTAACAAATTCAGAAACAATTGACAATAGCACTTGTCTTTTGTAATCTTGATATAAGTAAGAACAATGCATTTTATTTTCGATCATTTAAATTAAAACGAAGAAGAAAAGTTTCCGAACACATAATCCCCTTATAATTGTTAAACAATTCATAAATTTTAACAACATATTAATACTTCTCTTTTTTGTAAAATTTAAAAACAATATCGGATAAGAGATGGTCTCAGAGTATATAATTGACTTTGATTTTTTCCCTAAACGAACTTGTGTAAAATATTCAAAGACATCCCTCTAAAGAAGGCATATAATAAAAGAAATCCCTTTTTTTCTCCGCGGACGGCGCTTGGGCACCTCCCTTCCCTTCCCTCCCTATAAGTGTTATTCTCTTTGCTTTCTGTCACCGCACACAACTAACAACCCAACTTGTCTCAATTCCCAATAAACAATAGGCCGAGTAGTTAACACAATAGAAAGACATAAAAAGTCATTTGGAATTTCAACCATAAATGCAAATGTTTGAAGATGCTGTATGAGAGTCAAGAGATGCGAATGAGAATGGAAGTTGGAAAACAACAACCGTTTGAAAGGAAAAGTAGGAGAACAAGAAGAAGTACGATAACTATCGTAGAAGAAGATGAAGAAGAAGATGAAAGGCTGGAGATTGTGGATCTAAGTGGGATGTCTATGGAGTCTCTTCCCGTCAATCCATCTATCAATTTGGGAGCTATCTGCAAACTGGACCTCTCCAACAATAATCTTCAGGTTAGTCCTCCTCTCCTAGTATTCGCACTTATTTACATGTGTTTGGTGCTATCAAAGTTATTTTCCGAAAACATTCTCTCTCTGAAATATCTTTTCTATTTTGGTGGAAAGTGAAAAATATTTGTTGGGATTTTTTTATCAATGAATGATAATATGTTAGCAAATAGGATAGTGGTCCGGTACATTTTTTGAGTAAACATGATAATTCTAAGTGTCTGTAGTCATATGAAGTTAAGAGTTAGAGATAATTGTAAAAGAAAATTTTCCACCCAACAAGTAAAGTCTAATATTTTATTTTTCTGATAAACAAACAAGTGACGTCTAAATTCTTTTTATTTTCTGATGAACAAACACTAAAGGATGGCTTATTTTCTGAAAAATATTTTTCCATACAAAACACACCCCTTGTATCTTCCATTTTCAATTGCTTTTGGTTCCTTTTGTCTGCATGCGTTTGATTATGTTAAATTTCTTCTGTTTTTATGTGAAGCAAGTAGTGATTTTTACCTTTGTCCATTTTATATAACGAAATTACAGTGAATTTGAAAGACAACAAATTATTTTCTGTTACGAATTTTAATTTTAAGCTACTCCAATTAAACATACTTTTAATTTGTGTATCTTTTTAAGTATGTAGTTAACTTTTGTATTCCCGAAAAAAATAAACCTAAGGTATATTCGAAGTTCAAATGTTTCTAACTTTGATACCGTAAAATAAAACATAGAGCAAAAGACATTCAATGCTCACCATGACCAATTTGTAGCGGCAGCTCTCGATAACGTAATAATCACTCAAGGGAGGTTTGTAACCGAATTAGATAATGTTACCACGGTGTATTTGGTTTCTAAGCTTTCAAATCGACTAAATATTAGTAACTTCTAGAAAAAATAAAATTATTATGTGTTAGTATAATTTTTTAATATAAATTTTCATTTTAATTTGAAAAATTCGGGCACGTTTTGTTTTAATTAAAATTGTTCAAAAACTTCTCCGATCTGAATTGATCAAATTAAATCTTTTAGTTTTAATATTCATCTTTTAATAAAATGACGTTTTAACTATATAAAACCGGGATTACTTTTCCAATTTATCCGTATTAAGAATTCAATGATATTTGTTAAATTTTTTATTATTAACCGTGGATCTATTTTTATTCACATTTCTATGTGGTTATTTTCAATAAGAAAATAAATCAGAAAATTAAGCTTAAAATATTATCTGAGTGTGACTAATTAATTACTCTTGTATTGTTTAATGTTGGGTAGAGCATACCAGAGTCTTTGACAGCAAGACTGCTTAACTTGGTGGAGTTAGATATGCATTCAAATGAGCTCAAGTCCATTCCTAACTCTATAGGCTGCCTATCAAAGCTCAAAGTTCTCAATGTTTCTGGAAACCTCCTTCTGTCGCTCCCTAAGACTATTGAGAATTGCAGGTTAGTTATAAACTCATACAAAGACATTAAGTGTTCAGCTTCATTTATCTTTTGAGTTGCTCCGTCCCTCCCAATTTATATGATAAAGATTGATTGGAACAAAATTTAAAATGGAAAAGAGATTTTTTATATTTATGATCTAAAATATGCCATAAAAATTTCTGTGATTATAAACATTAAGGATAAAATTCAAAATTCAAAATTCAAAATTAAATTGCTATTAAATATAAAAAATTATCATTTAGTTTTTGGATTATCTAAAATAAGAGCATCATATAAATTTGGACTGATGGAGGATCTTATTTTAGTTTTTTTCGAGTCATCATAGAATGTTTCATTAACTATCGTTCAAGTAACTAGGTGCTTAAGGGTTGATGTGACAGCTAATTATATGCGAGTCTAATGTGTTGTTTCTAACAGTGTGATCTTTTAATATTATGCGTATGCTTTATGTTTATCTCTCTCCTCCACCCCATTTGTACCTTGTACTGCACATTTCATGAAGAGTCTACAACTTATTTTATTCCAACAAATTAAGGGAAACAAAGAATTTATCTCTCTTGGCATAGGCAAAATACAGTATACTCGTGGCCTAATATTTTCTTCTTCTCTCTTACAGATCGTTGGAAGAGTTGATTGCCAACTTCAACATGCTTACCCATTTGGCAGACACCATTGGATTTGAGCTTATAAATCTCAAGAAACTGTGTGTAAATTCAAATAAACTAGCATACCTTCCTTACTCTACCTCTCACTTAAGAAACCTTCGTGTATTAGATGCCAGGCTAAACTGCTTGAGGTCTCTCCCCGATGATCTCGAAAACCTAATCAACCTCGAAACCCTCAACGTTAGCCAAAATTTCCAGTACCTCACAAAGTTACCCTACTCAGTAGGGTTTCTCATTTCCCTGCATGAATTAGATGTTAGCTACAACAAGATCTCAGAGTTACCGGATTCCATTGGATGTCTGAAGAAGCTCCAGAAGCTGAGTGTGGAAGGCAACTGTCTCGTTTCTCCTCCACCGGATGTGGTGGAGAAAGGAATAATTGCAGTGAAACAATACTTGTGCGAGAAGATAAACGGATTGCATAACAAGTCTCCTAAGAAGCAATCTTGGTTTGGGAAGCTAGCTAGGTGCAGCACCTTCAATGGCCCCAACATACCGAGAGATCATGATGGGGACGGGTTTGAAAGTCCGAACCGTCGATCTATTGATGCAATTGCCTCTCCGAGATTTCTGGTTATGCTTTCTCCTCGTCGGCTCCTCTCTCCGAAAACCTACTTCTCGAAATAATGAAGTTATTTTGATGCAAGATGCAAACTTGCATTGATTCTTAATTTGCCAAGACTTTGCAAGTTGCAAGGGTGTGATTACGTTGCTCTTGCTTTCTTTCGAGTTTGAAATCGTGTGTATATTGTGTCATGTATAATTGAGGTCTTGAGATTGTATATTACAGATTTTAGTAGAGTTTGCTCTTTTGATATTGGGGTTGGGTGTTGTTAAAAGCTCGAGGGTTCAGGGTCCATCGGATGTGTATGTGTACGATAGAAAAGATACCCGACACAATTGATTCTGGAAGAGGATAGTTTTATTTTAAGACATATTTCGACGTTATATGAAATAATTAGCGCTCCACTGTTTTGATTTGCATCATTACATGTTCCATGCTCTTTATATAGACTAGATGTCTACTTTATTTTATATTATGTACTTAGAGTAGAGTTCTTTATATTTTATGTTATCTACTTAGAGTAGAGTTCTTTATATTTTATATTATCTACTTAGAGTAGAGTTTTTTATATTTTATATTATCTCCTCTTTGTAATTATTATATAAACTCATCTAGTGGAATGAAATTATCATCCTACAAAATAATTATTTTACATGGTATCATTATGAACCTTGATCCTAGGGCTTACATCCCCTACACCTAGCGACGCCGCCGCCCTCTTCTCCTTTTCGATGGCACTTCCCTCGGCCATGCCTGCCCAGTAAGCCCCGCCAGTTGCTGTCTCTTCCTTGGGTTCTCGCAGGCATTGGAGGCCGTACCGTGGCCGCTGCCAGGCTTGCGGCATCCAAGGACACCCGCTGCGGGATTGTCCAACTCATGGATGGATGCTCCAGCACCTCCTTGTCCGAGCTGCATTTGACGAGCTATCTAAGCTAGTTGTTTCCCAGATTTTGATTCTTTAGTCAGATAACCAGTAGTTTTAATTGTCTATAGTGAATTATATAAAGTATCAGTCTGTAAAATTTGGTTCTTTATCGGCGAAACTAAGATGCCACACAATTCCTTTTGGCAATCGTAGTTTCTTTTTCTTAGTTCCTAGGGCTTACATACCCCTAAACCTAGCGCCGCCGCCCCCCTCCACCTAGCGCCGGCCACTACTCTAACCACGGTTGCTTCTTCGGTCCAAACTTGTACTTACCTACCGCCGTCCAGCTTGAGGGGGCGTATAGACTAGATGTCTACTTAGAGTAGAGTTCTTTATATTTTATGTTATCTACTGTTATCTACTTAGAGTAGAGTTCTTTATATTTTATGTTATCTCCCCTATGTAATTATTATATAAACCCATCTAGTGGAATGAAATTATCATCCTACCAAAAATAATTATTCTACACTTTATACCTCCTAATCTCCTTCTTTCTTTGTATTTGTGTTGTAAACTAAGCTGGGTTAATCGCCATTTCATTCACTTACGGTACCACGAGAGTATATCGTAGTTAGGTGACAAATGGGACTTGAAAGTACAATGAGAAAAAAATGATGTGCGGGGAATTATGGAAAATATATAAGAACGATGATATTTACTTTCAGTATATGATTTCACTGACTCAGTGCCTAAACTGAAGAACCATGCCGAAGAATACATAGTTACTCATAACTCTTCACATGTCACATATCATCTTCAATCTTGCTTTCGATGAAAACGATAGTTCTCAACTGATAAAAATCATACGTATGAAAAACAAGATTCAAAGATTAGTCACAGAACAAAAATTTCACAACTTCAAACTAAAATATAAACGAGCAACATGTTGAGTGGTATACCACGAAACAAGTGTGATCTTCCCTCGCTTAACCTCAGATCGCCTCTAAATCCGGTACCTGACACATGAAAGGAGTGGTGTGAGTCATTCACTCGGAGAGGGATTGTCGCGCCCCAACCTTGGGAAGCGGGACTAACGCTCAACCGAGATATCTCAGTCAAGCATGCCTACTTGATATGTACTGCCCAACATTGCTCATGAGTGATTCAAGAATAAATGACAAGAGATAGACAATGAGAGTATAAGAGGTACATCATATTTCATTACTGAAAGGAGCTTCATTGATAATTACCAAAAGATTACATGTTCACATTTAGAAATGAAAACATCCGCCAACTACAACAACATTTTTAATTTGTTTCCCCCCATTCAAAACACATCCTAAAATATGACTACGAAGGCTCTACGTAAACAACAGATCTATATGGAATTTTCTGGTGACAAGACCCCAACTATACCTCAAATTAAAATATAATGTACAAGAATAAAAATGACACAAGGCCCCAATATGAAGTAGGGCTCACCAAATCAGCTGAGAAGAGGGTATGCTGCTATCAATGATCAGTGCGAGCCTGCTGAGGAACCACCTGTATCCATTAAAGATGCAGCATCCCTGCAAAAGGTGCATTAGTACATATGGAATCGTACTTGTATGTAAAGTTAAATACCCTCTCATGGAATAGAATGCCACGATAAAAGGAGAGGAACATGGAATCAGTAAGAAAATCAATAATATTTAAATGCTAAGTCAAATCAAAGCAAACTTTCATTAATATTTATGGTTGGAAGATCCTTGGTAAAGACACACCACCATGCACATGGCATGGAGTTCGATCTCTGCCCGATCGGCTATACCGTCTCACCCCAATGTATGAGGATCGACATAAAAACACGAAAGCATCACCATGTGCGCGGCATGGCGTTCGATCTTCGCTCGATCAGCTAGGCCATCTCAGCACAATATAGTGTGGATCAACATGGTCTTTGCTAGCTATCAACTCATCCCACTCAAGGAGAATAATCTTAACATAATATAACGGGGATTCACCCCTCAATCAACTCCTACACCGGCACGTGTAGTTTCGGGCTTGAGATTTTATAACCCAGCCTTCCTAAGTGACTTAACGATACTGTCAAAAACACATTCTATATGAAAGAATCATATCCATCTCATAGCTTTTCATTAACTCTTTCATTTCATTGGAACTCTTGGCCATACATGATGATCTTCAATCTTGGCACGATGGCCATATTTCAAATTTCATACTTTTATTCCTTTACTTGCAACGAATTACTAAAAAGTATTTAAAAACATTTAAAACATTGGAAAATATTATAGCTTCAACTCACAAGTACGTAAGAGTTCAAAACACATTCGAAATACTTACAAAAAGGAGATCATAGTGATTTCAATGATATCATGGACTGAGTTCATAAGCGGTTGATAAACTAATCACACTTGAAGTATTTTTAAAAAGGGAGAACATGGTTTAATGAGAGAAATTAAAATATGACTTGGGTCAATAAACATGTGGTACATCAATCATTTGTGGCAATTTTCTACAATAAGAATAGGAACTAGGACCAATCATACTTGGAATTTACACAGAGATCATGGAATCCAATTCCAGGGAAGGGGGTTTAGCCAATATACCTTGTGGATGAGCCGTGGGCTATGTGTTGTGGTAACATTGTTATTGTTGATTTTGGCAATGTTTTGGCATATGGACATATGTGGTGCGAGTTGATTATTGTGTTATGATATTGATGCGCATGCAGCAGTACAAAGGATAGGGGTTAATGCGCATGCAGCGAGATACGTTGAGATTTATATGCATGTTGCTAGTAAGAGAATGACTTGAAGCCACGCGTTGACATAAGGAGGCTAAAACGCGTGTAGCTATGTTGGAAAAAATATTTTTAAAATAAATGCGAGGATCATGCGACGATATAAGGAAGGTTGTGATTGTGACTAGTAAAATGTGAATATGAGGTGTGATACCTCGGATGTGATTGTTGTTGTAAATTCTATGTTGAGAAGGCTTGTTGATTGAACGGTTATTGTTAATTCTTCATTTGTTTTACATGTAAATTGTTTGTATTTGATCACTTGTTGTTCTAATTGCTTTAATTTTCGTTGTTAGCCTTATATCATCATATTGTTTTGTTAACATTTATCCCTTGTCTTCCGTTATTAGATTATACTAATACTCTACACAGGTTTCTATGCCTTGTAGGTGTCTTGACCTGGCCTCATCACTACTCTACCGAGGTTAGACTTGATATGTCTAGGTATCATTGTGGTGTACTCATGCTACCCTTTTGTATATTTGTGTGCATATCCAGGTAGTTTTGCTCATGTTGGATACCATTGACTTTGCCCGGACATCTCGGAGACTTCAAGGTATACCTACTTGACGCTCGTAGGCCTCAAAGTCATCTTCTGCTATTGTCTTTTCTACTATTATCTTCACATCAAGAAGTATTATGTTTAGAGATTTCCAGTATACTTCTTAGAGCTTATGACTCAGTTTCACCAGTTTTGAGAATTATTTGGTTGTTGTACAGTTTGGTTGTATTATGATATTTTCATCAGTTTAATTTAATATCTTAGCTGTTATTCCTGTTAAATTCTCAACGTGTGTTAGGCTTACCTAATCTTGTAGACTAGGTGCCATCATGACTACCTAAGGTGGAACAAGTTGGTATCAGAGCTCTTTGTTATTCGTGCTGCGAGCCATAAGAAAGTTTGGTAGAGTCTTGTGAGTTGGTAACAAGACGTCTATACTTATCTTTGAGAGGCTACAGAACTGTTAGGGAATACCACTTCTTTGATTCCTATCATGCAGATTTGTTGATTCGAGATCTAAGACTTTGTCTTTCTATTCTCTCACAGATGGTGAGGACACGCACTGTTGGATCGGATGATCAGACATCTGCGCCCCCTGCTAGAGTCACGAGAGGCCTGGGCCGAGATAGAGGCCGAGGAGGGGCACGTGCTGCAGCGAGAGCACCTGCTCAAGCAGTGACTGAGGAGCCACCAGCAGCTCTAGTTGGGGGACAGGCACCTGAGATGCCTGCTGCTACCCCACGACTCCAAGAAACTTTAGTACACAACCTGAGTATGTTCGGTACTTTTGCTCAGGCGGAATTGATCCCGGTTACACCAGCTACTTTTCATGCTGGGGAAGGAGCTCAAACTGCTACCCCACAACTCCAAGAAACTTTAGTACACATCCTGAGTATGTTAGATACTTTTGCTCAGGCGGGATTGATCCCGGTTACACCAGCTACTTCTCATGCTGGGGAAGTAGCTCAGACTCCTCGGCTCGTACTCTAGAGCAGCGTGCCCATGTTGATCATGTTTCAGGTGTTATGCCAGCACAACCTATTATTTCGATTCAGCCTGAGGTCAGTCCAGAGACATTTAAGGAGGAGCAAATGAGGCTTGAGAGGTTCAAGAAGTATGATCCTCATACTTTTAGTGCAGCAGTTACTAAGGATGCATATGGATTTCTAGACAAGTGCAACCGTATTCTCCGCACCATAGGCATTGTGGAGGTGAGCCGAGTAGCCTTTACTACATTCCAGTTGTTAGGAGCAACATATAGGTGGTGGCACTCTTACGAGGAGGGTAGGATAGCTAATGCATCCCCACTCACTTGGACTTAGTTTTCAGAGATGTTTTTGAGAGAGTTTGTTCCCCAGACCCTCTGGGATGCATGGCGCGTAGAGTTTGAGAAGCTATGTCACTGTCAGAGTATGCCATCATATTTAGTGAGTTGTCATGACATCTATCTGCTTTGGCTTCTACAATCAGAGAGCGAGTCCGCAGATTCATCGTGCGGCTTAGTTATGGTCATAGATTCAGCATGGCTCGGGAGTTGGAGAAAGAAACTCTATTTCAGCAGGTTGTAGAGATTTCCTAGAGGATGGAGCGTAACCGGGGCTAGGAGATGAAGGATAATGAGGCCAAGGGGCCTCGATATTCTAGAGATATATTAGTACCCGCGGTCTGGATTCAGCTCATCAAGGTAGAGGTTGTGTGAGTTGATCAATTCATTCAGCACTTCTAGCTACTCAAAATACTCTAGCTATTATGAGGTCTCAGGTCTCCCATTATGCATAGCCACTTTCTACTGCACCTCCTGTATGGGGTGCCTTCAGCAGTCAGTCTAGCCGACCACGTCAATTCAATTTTAGCGGCCATGCCCATAGAGGGCTTGTTTAGAGTGTGGAGATACCAGATATATGGTGGGGGAGTGCCCTAGACTTGTGCACCTCTACGGACTACACAGGCTCCACGGATTCCATATGGTCTACAAGGTTCATAGGACATGGTTGCTGCTCCAGTTGCTGCTCCAACTACATTGCCAACTAGGTTTGGAAGTCAAGCGGGTAAAGGTCGCCCTTGAGGGAGAGGCCATGTTCATTTCTATGCTTTTTCAGGTAGGACGGAGGCTGTTCCATCAGATGTTGTCATCACAGGTATTATTCCGGCCTGTCATAGGGATGCATCAATTTTATTTTATGAAGGTTCCACTTATTCATAAGTGTCATCTTACTTTGCTCCATATTTTGATGTATCTCGTGATTCTTTGAGTGCTCCTGTATATGTGTTCACGCCTGTGGGAGATTCTATTATTATAGACAATGTTTATCACTGTTGTTTGGTACTATCGGTGGTTATGAGACCAGAGTTGACCTTCTGCTACTAAGCATGACAGACTTTGATATGATATAGGGCATGGATTGGTTGTCTCCCTATCATGCTATTCTGGAGTGCCACACCAGGACCGTGACATTGGGTATGCCACAGTTGTGTCCTTCCTGAAGGCACAACAAATGGTTGAGAAGCGGTATGAAGTATATCTAGCCTTTGTGAGGGATGTCAGTGCTAATACTTCAACTGTTGAGTCAGTTTTGATAGTGAGAGATTTTCCAAATGTGTTTCCAGTAGACCTACTGGGCATACCGCCCCGATAGGGATATCTACTTTGGTATTGACCTGGTGTCGGCCCCTCAACACACTTATACTCCACCATATCGTATGACACCAGTGAAGTTGAAAGAATGAAAGGAACAACTTCAGGAGTTGCTTGATAAGGGTTTCATTCGACCAAGTCTCTTGCCTTGGGGTGCTCTAGTTCTTTTTGTAAAGAAGAAAGATGGCTCTACGAGATTGTGTATTAATTACAAGCAGCTGAACAAGGTTATAGTCAAAATAATTACCCACTACCATGCATTGGTAATTTGTTCGACCAGCTTTAGGGTGCTCAGCTATTCTCGAAGATTGATTAGAGGTCAGGGTACCATCATTTGAAGATTTGGGATTCAGACATTCCAGAGACTGCTTTTAGGACTATCTATGGTCATTATATGATTTTGGTGATGTCATTTGGGCTGACCAATGCACTAGCAACGTTTATGCACTTGATGAACAGTGTGTTCCAATCATATCTTGATTCGTTCGTCATCGTGTTCATTGACGATATTTTGGTGTATTCTCGCAACTGGGAGGATCATGAGCAGCACTTCAGGATCGTGCTCCAGACCTTGAGGGAGAAGAAATTATATGCAAAATCCTCCAAGTGTGAGTTTTGGCTTGATTCAGTGGCGTTCGTGGGTTACGTGGTGGCTAGTGAGGGGATCACAGTGGATCCGAAGATGATTGGGGCAGCTCAGAGTTGACCTAGACCATCTTCAGCTATATAGATTAGGAGCTTCATGGGTTTGGCATGTTCTTATTACCATTTTGTAGACGCTTTCATGTCCATTACTGTACCTTTGACTAGATTGAGTCAGAAGGGTGCTGCATTAAGGTGGTCCAACGAGTGTGAGGAGCGCTTTCAAAAGCTTAAGATTGCCTTCACCACAACTCCTGTTCTAGTTTTGCCTTCAGCATCGAGTTTATATGCAGTTTATTCTGATGCGTCACGGATTCGCATTAGGTGTGTCTTAATGGAAGAAGGAAGAGTGATTTCTTATGCTTCACGTCAATTAAAGCCCCATGAGAAGCACTACCCTGTTCATTTAGAGTCGCAACCATTTTTCACGCATTGAAGATTTTTAGGCACTATCTCTACGGCATGTCTCGTGAGGTGTTAACAGATCATTAGAGTCTACAACACTTGTTTAAGTAAAAGGATTTGAACTAAGGCAATAGAGGTTCTTAGAGCCGTTAGAAGACTATGATATCACCATTCCGTATCATCCTGCAAAGGCCAATGTGGTGGGCGATGCCTTGAGCAGAAAGGCTGAGAGTATAGGTAGCCTTGCATCTATTCTAGCTGGATAGAGACTGTTAGCATTGAATGTTCATGCTTTGGGTAATCGGTTCATTATATTGGATGCTTAGAGCATAGTCGGATTCTTGCTCGCGTGGTTTCTTGGCCTTCTTTGTATGAGCACATCAAGGCGTGTCAATATGATGACCCCTATTTGCTTTTCCTTAAGGACGCGGTGCCGAAACGATGATGCTAAGGAGGTTTCTATTGGAGATGATGGGGTATTGCAGATGCAGGGCTGGATTTTTGTGCCCTACATAGATGAGTTGTGTGAGTCGCTTCTTGAGAAGGCCAACAGTTCATGGTATTCCTTTCATTCGGGTGCCACAGAGATGTATCAGGATTTGATGCAGCACTACTGATGGAGGAGAATGAAGAAAGATGGAGCAGAGTACATAGCTCGTTTTTGAACTGTCAGCAAGTTAAGCACGAGCATCGGAGGCCAGGCAATTTGCTTCGGGGACTTGAGATTCCAGAGTGGATGTGGGAGCGTATCACCATGAATTTCGTTGTTGGGCTCCTACAAACCTTGAATAAATTGGACGCAGTATGGGTTATTATGGGTAGACTATCCAACTATGCAGACTTTATTCCGGTTATGACTACATACTCTTCAAAGCATCTGGCTCAGATTTATATCCGTGAGACTGTACAAGTTCATGGTGTGCTATTTTCTATTACGTCAAATCGAGGCACGCAATTCACATCGCATTTCTGGAGGGCTTTATAGCGTGAGTCAAGCACACAGGTCGTGCTGAGCACAACATTTCGCCACAGACGGGCGGGCAGTTCGAGCGCACCATTTAGATCTTGGAGGACAAGCAATGTGCATGAGTTATGGATTTTGGGGGTTCATGGGATCAGTTCTTATCGCACGCAGAGTTTGCCTACAACAACAATTACCAATCGAGTATTCAGATGGCTCCTTCTAAGGCCATATATAGTAGAAGATGACGTTCTCTAGTTGTAGGTTTGAGCCGGGAGAGGCAAGGTTGTGGGCACTAATTTGGTCCGGGATACTTTGGAGAAATTCAGGTTGATTAAGGATCAGCTTCGTACGGCAGAGACTAGGCAGAAGAGTTATGCTAATTGGAGGGGTCGTGATGTAGTGTTTATGGTGGGAGAGAGAGTTCTGCTCATAGTTTCACCCATGAAGGGTGTGATGAGGTCCGGGAAGAAGGGCAAGTTGAACCCAAGGTATATCAGTCCTTTTGAGACCCTTGAGAGGGTCAGTGAGGTGGCCTACAAACTTGTATTGCTACCCAACTTATCGGGAGTTAACCTGGTGTTCCATGTGTCCATGCTCCGGAAGTACTATGGTGATCCATCACATGTATTAGATTCAGCTCAGTCCAATTGGGCAAGGATTTGACTTATGTTGAGGAGTCGGTGGCTATTTTGGGTAGCAGGTCCGGAAGTTGAGGTAAAAGAACATTGCTTCAATGATGGTTCAACGGAGGGGTAAACTGGTCGAGGAGGCGACCTAGGAGATTGAGCACTACATGCGGAGTCGTTGTCCTCACCTTTTTGGCACTTCAAGTATGTCTCTATGCATGTCCGAGGACCAACGTTTGTTTTAAGAGGAAGAGAATGTAACAAGTCGACCGGTTCTTTTGTGTATTTGAGCCCCATTTCCTCCTTTAAAGCTTCCTCTATGTGTATCTTTTTAATGAATTTCAAGGTTGGTTAGTTTCATTTCGGGGAAGTTTTAGAATGATTTGGATCCTTTAGTTCTTTGTTTTGAAGCGTAAGTTGGAAACATTGATCAATTTTTGACTTTTGTGAAAATGACTGTTTGGACTTGGGCGTATGTTCGGAATTGAATTCGGAGGTCCCTTGGTTGATTTGACGTGTTTTACTGAAAGTAGGAATTTTGAAGTTTAGATATTTATTTAAATTTGACCGATGTTTGACTTTGTGGCTATCGGGTTTGGCATTTGGTTTTGTGACTTGGAATAGGTTCGATATGCTGTTTGGATATTGTCTGCAAAATTTTGTGTAATTTAGTGTTGGTTTTATAGGATTCGAATGCTTGGTTGCAATTCTAGAGGTTCGTGGTTCTAGATGTTATTTTGGTATTTTGATCGCGTGAACGAGTTTGTGTGATATTTTTAGACTTGTGTGGATGTTTCGTTTGAAGCCTCGAGGGCTCGCGTGAGCTTCAGACGTGTTTGAGAATGGTTTGGACTCAATTCGAGGTTGCTAGTGTGCGGGTGCTCCAGTTGTCGCAATTGCGAGCACTAGCATTAGAATTGCGATCATAGCAGGGGGTCTCAGGTGTCGCATTTGCGATACCTTGATCACAATGTCGAAGAAAGACTACGACAGGGTAGGTTCGCATTTGCGAGGGGAGAAGACTTCAAAAATGCAAAGTCAATGTCGCATTTTTGACTTCCCATTAGGTTGTTAGGCGTCGCAATTGTGAGTCCTTCTTCACAATTGTGATTGCTGCACCTGAACAAAAGTGCCGGGCAGTCAGAATTTTATCTTATTTCTCTCATTTTTGAACCCCTAGACTTGTTGCGAGGGAATTTTCACCTACAATCACTTGGTAAGTGATTTTGATCAATTTTTCAACTATATTACATGATTATATACGAGATTTAATATCAAATTCACGAGAATCTAAGAGACATTTTTGGAATTTTATCTATATTTTGGAAAATGAAAATTTGGGATTTGAGAGTCGAAGTGGACTTGGATTTGAAAACAAAATTACAGATATGGACTCGTATGTTATGGGTAGTCGAGATCTACCCTTGGACTAGGGTTTTGACCAGGCAAGTCCGGGGTTGACTTTTGTTGACTTTTGGAAAATTGTGTGAAGATCATAGCTTTATTAATCATAATTGGTCTTTCTTGCATTGTTTGATGATATTAAGTCGTTTTTTGTCAGATTTGAGTCGTGCGAAGGCGAATTTTAAGGGAAAAGCTATTTTTGAGTGTTGATTTGGGCAAGTTGAGGTAAGTATCTTTTCTAATTTTGCATGGGGAAACTACCCCTTAGGATTTGGGTTGATTATACTATTTGAATTATGTGAAAGACGTGTACATGAGGTGACGAGTATCTACATGGGCTTATATGTGGTATTTGACCGGGGGTTACTTATTAGCACTAAATTGAAGTAATCATTATTTGTTCTATCCTTTGTTGTCACATTTATTCTTACATGCCTTAATTGAAGTTGATATTACATGTTTTACTCTCCATTGCCAAGGTTACTTTTATATGCATTTATTTGTAGTTATTGTTACATGCTATTCTCTCCATTATTGACTTATTCTCATGAATTTAATCGTAGTTTCTATTTCGTGCTATCTCTTTCACTGTTAAGCTTAAGTTACGTACTTGAATTGGAAGTTGTCATTTCGTGGGAATACCTTCATTGTTGAGTGATTGAAGTTGTATTTGTGAAAGCTATTACCACGGTTATGGTTGAAATTGTTGGTAATTGGAATACCTTTCCCTGTCGAGTCATTTCTCGTTCATTCTATTGTTATTGCGATTCTTGTGCACATTATGATTGAGCCGTGGGCTATGTGATGTAGTAACATTGTTATTGTTGATTTTGGCAATAATGTGGCATATGGGCACATGTGGCGCGAGTTGATTATTGTGTTCTAATATTGATGAGCATGCGACAGTGTAAGGATATGGGTTGATGCGCATGCGGCGAGATAAATTACTTGAAGCCACGCGGTGAGATAAGGGGGCTAAAGCGCATGTATCTATTTCAGGAATAATATTTTTAAAATAAATACAAGGCTCACGTGGCTATATAAGGAAGATTGTGACTGTGAAATGTGAATATGTGGTGTGGTACCTCAGATGTGATTCTTGTTGTACATTCTATGTTGAGAAGGCTTGCAGATTTAATGGTTATCGTTAATCCTTCATTTGTTTCACTTGTATTTTGTCTGTATTGATCACTTGTTGTTCTTATCATGTGATCATTCCTTGTTGTCCTTATTTCTTTAATTTTCGTTGTTAGCCTTATACCATCGTACTGTTTTGTTGTCATTTATCTCTTGTTTTCCGTTATTAGATAACATTAATACTCTACACAAGTTTCTACGTCTAGTAAGTGTCTTGACCTGGCCTCGTCACTACTCTACCGAGGTTAAGCTTGATAGTTACTGGGTACGGTTGTGGTGTACTCATGCTACGCTTTTGCATATTTTTGTGCAGATCTAGGTACTTCTGCTAGTGCTGGATATCAGTGAGTTGACCCGGGCATCACGGAGACTTCAAGGTATACCGGCTTGACACTCGCACGCCTCAGAGTCACCTTCTGCTATTGTCTTTTCTACTGTTATATTCACATCAAACGATATTGTATTTATAGATTTCCATTATACTTCTTAGAGCTTATGACTCGGTTTCACCGGTTTTGAGAATTATTTGGTTGTTGCACTATCTGGTTCTATTATGATATTTTCATCAGTTTAATATAATATGTTAGCCGTTATTCCTGTTAAATCCTTAATGTGTGTTATGCTTACCTAGTGTTAGAGACTAGGTGCCATCACGGCTACCTAACAATTTCTTTCTTTTTTTCTTATTTGATGGTGCTTCTTCAATATTTTCTCCCATTATTGTTGAGTTTTCATGAGACTTCTTTTCAGCAGCCTTGGTGTCATCTGTGATCCTTACGCAAACTATAATGTCTTTAAGCACTATTTACTTACACTTGTGTTTAAAGTAATCATTAAGATTTTTCCATAAATGAGGTAATTTTCAATAATTGTCACAACATGAAATGCCTCATTGATGACCATACATTCAACAAGGAGATCATGAAAGATGACTTGTAAGTCTTGGTCTTGAGTAATGATAGACTTGGTGTCGACCACGTTGATGTCCATATATTTTGAAGCCACAAACTTCATTAGTCAAGCGTCTTCAGTCATGTACTTTTTTGCAAGAGAATTTCATAATTCTTTCAAAGTTTTCATCACGTTGTAGTCATTATGCATGCCATCTTCCAAACAACTAAGTATACAATTCTTGCAATGGAAGTTAGGATGCTTCTAAGGCTCCATGACCATATGTCGTTGTCACGACCAAAAATCCCAACTTGTCGTTATGGCACCTAACACACTTTCTAGGCAAGGCGACAATCACATAACAGCTAATCACTTGAAATAAAACATGTTTTAATAAACTCAACAGCGGAAAACCTAGTTCCAACGATTACAGGAACACTACTAAGTATCAAC
The DNA here is from genome assembly GCA_002018475.1 of Nicotiana obtusifolia. NCBI lineage: Eukaryota > Viridiplantae > Streptophyta > Magnoliopsida > Solanales > Solanaceae > Nicotiana > Nicotiana obtusifolia. The sequence continues at coordinate 140,587 of MCJB01003158.1, forward strand.
ACAGACTGAAACTCTAGTACAACTGTCTGAGTAATAGAATGAAAGAAAGGAGAATCAAGGTCTGGGGGCGTCATAGTGGCTACCTCAAAGTCTCCGAGCAGGTACTAGCACCAATATAGCAACCAATGTGTCCAGATGTACCTGGATCTGCACATGAAGTGCAGAGTATAGTATGAGTACAACCGACCCAATGTACTCGATAAGTAACAGGACTAACCTTGGGCTGAAAGCATTGACGAGCTTAGAAGGATATAGTCAGAACCAATATAATGACATCATAAGTAAGATAATGACAAAGACAGTAATAACTCAGAAAACGTCCATATCCAACTCGCTCATGGTACAGAAATTTAGACATGCTTTCAAGTTCATAATTTAATACCAACATTGATAATAATATGTCGAGTATAGCTAGCATGAGGAATGGTACGTTTCTACACCTACACGTAAAATATGCATGGTAATGTAAGGTATCGCAGTGATATTCCCAGGCACTCACACTCTCAGAGTACTCAATTTGTCTATGTCAATGCCCACTCATCACAAACACAATTACTCAGCACTATGCGGGTGCCTGGCATCAATGCCCCTCACAAAAGCACGTGTAGATATCACTATGCCTGCGCTCACTGCTGGTGTCAGACTCCGAAGGGGCGGATCCTGCCCAAGCACTAATATAAAGCCTATAAAACCTGATGTGGCGTGCAACCCGATCCATAATAATAAATAAGCCTGTAAGACCTGCTGCAGTATGTAGCGCAATCCACAATAATAAATAAGCCTATAAGGCCTGCTGCGGCGTGCAGCCCGATCCACAATAACAATCACAATCTGGCTCTCAAGCCCACCTCAGTCATCAATCTCTCAAGCCTCAAAGGCTCAAAAACTTGTACCACTCAGCCCAAACAATGACAACATGTGATGTAATAGTAAATGATAACAGAGACTGAGATATGATATGCAAATGAAGAATCATGACTGAGTACATAATTATAGTTAATACAGATAACTCAAAATAACAGAAATAACCTCAGTGGGTCTCCACATAACAAGCATATAGCCTAAACATGATTTCTAACATGTCTTAGTATTCAATTACTCTAACAAGTATGGTTTTCACAGATAGGACAAGACTTGATAACAACACACTCCAAAGAATCAACCAGATCATGATTACCACGTTGCATGCCCACACGCTCGTCACCTAGCATGTGCATCATCCTAACACAACCCAAATAACACGATTTCCAAGGATATATACCCTTAGTTCCAAGTTTAAATGTGTTACTTACCTCAAAGTGCGTAACCCAATTCTTCCACAAACCCTTGTCTCGCGAATCGGCCTCTGAACGACTCTAATCTATTCACAAACAACTTAATATAATCAATACAAGCTATAGGAATTGATTCCATACGATAAAACTAATATCTTTAACCTAATTCAGAAAATCAACCAAAAACGTCAACCACGGGCCCATGCCTCGGAACCCGACAAAATTCACAAAATCAAAACACCCATTCATTAACGAGTCCAACCATACCAAAATCATCCAATTCCAACCACAATTTAGGGCTCAAATTCCCAAATCTTACTCTCAAATATATAGACCAAAAATCTTCCAAATTTCACCTCAAACACACATAATGTAGGTGTAAAAATCAATAGGTATTCAATATTTATGGACAAAAGTGATTAGAAGTCACTTACCTCTTCAATCTAGGTAGAAATCTCACCAAATATCGCCCTAGACCGAAGTTCAAAATCCCAAAATGAGAAAATCAACCTGACCATCCGGTTTTAAACATTTCCCAACGATCTTGTTTCTGCGGACTCAACCACCATTCCTGCTGTTCTGCTTTTGCAGAAAAAGTCTCGCTTATGTGAAAAATCATTAAAACGACCTGCCGCTTCTGCAGCTAAATCTCGCTTCTGCGGAACTTCTTGAGCACTTGTGGGCTCGCAGATGCGAAAATAACCTCGCATTTGTGTCCTCTGCCCATCCTCGTCAGCCTCTGCACCTGCGGTCCTTCTGTCGCTTCTGCGACTTTGAATTTGAGGCCCCGTTCTCGTAGGTGCGATCACACCAGGCATCAGAAAAATTCAGCAAAATTCCTAAGTCTAAAACCAATTCGAAATCAATCCGAATCTCACCCGAGGCCTACGAGACCCTGTCCAAACATACGAACAAGTTCTAAAACACGATAAGAACTTAGACGAAGCCTGAAATCATATCAAACAACATTGATATCCCGAATCGCACCCCAATTCAAGCCTAATGAAACTAATGAACTTCTAACTTCTTAATTAATGCCAAAGCCTATCAAACCAACTCCGATTGACCTCAAATTTTGCACAAAAGTAATAAATAACACCATTGACCTATTCCTAACTCCCGAAACCAAAGTCTGTGCCCGGTATCAAAAAAGTCAACTCTCGGTCAAACTTCTCAACCTTTCAAACCTTCAATTTTCAACTTTCGCCAATTCAAGCCAAAACAATATATGGACCTCCAAATCAATATCTGGACATACTCCTAAGTACAACATCACCATAAGAAGCTATCGGAACCATAAAATCTCCATTCCTGAGTCGTTTACAAATTGGTCAACATCCAGTCAACTCTTTCAACTTAAGCTTCCAACCTTGGGACTAAGTGTCCCAATTCATTCCGAAACATCCCCGGAACCAAACAACACACCATGGTAAGTCACAAAACCACAAATGAACATAGAATAAGCAATAAGTGGGGGAACGGTGATACAATACTCAAAACGACCAGCGTGGTCGTTATATTCTCCCCCTCTTAAACAAACGTTCGCCCTCGAATGGGACATGAATCATACCTGGAATCTCAAATAGGTGTGGATAGCTGCTCCGCATCTCCCGCTTGGTCTTCCAAGTAGCCTTCTCGACTGAAATTTGACTGAAGCTATATTCTTTGATCTCAACTTTCAAACTTACTGATCCAAAATGGCCATCGACTCCACATCATAAGTCAAATCTCCTTCTAACTGAATCGTGCTGAAGTCCAAAAAATGAGACGGATTACCATAGTACTTCTAGAGCATGAAAATACAAAACACAGGGTGAACAGCTGATAGACATTTCAATGCAAGCTTGTACGACACCTCTCTAGTCGTCTCAAGCACCTCAAAAGGGCTAATATGCCGAGGGATCAACTTTCCCTTCTTCCCTAACCTCATCACACCTTTCCTGGCCGATACTCTGAGCAATACCTTCTCTTCCGCCGTATATGAAATATGATGAACCTTCTGATCAATGTAACTCTTTTGTCTAGACTGTGCTGTGCAAAGCCGATCCTTAATGAACTTGACCTTTTTCAAGGCATCCGAGCAAGATCAATACCCTACAACCTAGCCTCTCCCAGCTCAAACAAGTCCATTGGAGAATGACACCACCTCCCATTTCCATTTAAGGTCTCATAAGGAGCCATATGAATACTTGTTTGGTAGCTGTTGTTGTAGGAAAACTTTACAAGCGGTAGAAACTGATCCCAATAACCCCCCAAATCCAAAACACAAGCGCGTAACATATCCTCAAAAATCTGAATGGTGCGCCCGGATTGTCCATCTATCTGGTGGTGGAATGTTGTGCTCAACTCAACCCGTGTGCCCCACTATCGTTGCATTGCTCTTCAAAACTGCGATATGAACTGTGTGCCCCGATTGGAAATAATGGACACCGGCACACCGTGAAGATGAACAATCTCACGAATATAAATCTCAGCCAGCCGCTCCAAAGAATAGGTAGTCACAACCGGAATGAGATGCGCGGACTTAGTCAACCGGTCCACAATCACCCAAACAACATCGAAGTCCATGGTAAAACACTCCTATTTGACCTCGGGAATCGCAAGTCTCTAAAGCAAACCGCCCAGCCTCTGATACTCGTACTTCACCTGCTAACACTTCAAGCACCGAGCCACATATTACACTATATTTTTCTTCATTCTTCTCCACCAATAGTGCTACCTCAAGTCCTGATAAATCTTCGTGGCACCAGGATGAATAGAGTACCGCGAACTATGGGCCTCCTCAAGAATCAAGTCACGCAACATATCCACATTGGGAAAGGAAACCGGACCCTGCATCTGCAACACCCAATCATCTCCAATGGAAACCTCATTGGCATCACTGTGCTGCATCGTGTCCTTAAGGACAAGAAAATGGGGGTCGCCATACTAACGCTCTATGATGCTCTCATATAAAGAAGACCGAGAGACCACCCAAGCTAGAACCCGACTAGTCTACGAAACATCTAACCTCATGAATTGATTGGCAAAAACCAGAGCATTTGCTGCTAGCAGTCTCTCGCCAACTGGAATATATGCTAGGCTACCCATACTCACAACCTTTCTACTCAAGGTATCATCCACCACGTTGGCCTTCCCGGAATGATACATAATGGTGATATCATAGTCTTTTAACAGATCTAACCATCTCCACAGCCTCAAATTTAGATCCTTCTTCTTAAACAAGTGCTGTTGTCATGACCCCAATTTCCCTTCGTAGGATGTCGTGACGACACCTAGTCTCTAAGACTCGGTAAGCCTAACAAACATGTGGAAGTAACTAAAATAATAATTTAAAAATATGAAACCCAACAACTAATATAACGAACAAGTCTCCACAGCTCAGTGTGTATACAGTCACCTAAAACCCGGCGTAATACAAGTCACAAGCTGTATGACAATATCAAAATCCTACATATACAACTATGTCTAGTAAGGAAGGAAAAAATATAGAGAGGGATAGAAAGGGACTATGAGGCCTGCGGATGCGGGCAGGTGTACCTTGAAGCCTCCAAATGCGAACTCAGCTCCCTAGTGCCGGGACTGATAGGAGGTACCTGGATCAGCACAAAAAGATCTGCAGAAGCGCAGCATAAGTACACCACAACGGTGCCCAGTAAGTGCCATGCCTAACCTCGGTAGAGTATTGAGGAGGTCAGGTTAGGGCCCTACTGAAAATAATAAGAAACAGGACGAAATATTTAACAATATAATAATAATGACAATGGAATGAAACAAGTAAGGAGTATACAAAAGGTTAACTACACAGAGGAAAGGCAAATACTACATTACTGAAGGAAACAAGGATTGACATGTTAAGGAAATAAAACAACCAAAGACATGTACAACAAATAGAGAAAGATCAACAAGGGTCACTACCGAGGTACCGCCTCGTAGTCCCAAATCACAAGAACAACTCACAATCTTTCTTTATATCACCACAGAAGCCTTTATATTTAGTTTGGAAAATCATTTTTCCCAAAATAGCATCCCATATTTTATCCTACCGTATCAAACCGCATGGCTTCTAGTAGTTCCCCTACTAGCAATGCGTATCAAGCCCGCCATATCTCACAGCATGCGCTTCAATCCCAAAACCTTATACCATTATCAATATCACAACGTACAACAAATCGCACCTTAGGTGCCGAATATCATAACTTGCTAGAGAAACCAAACAATGATAGAATTTCAAAATAAGGAGCCCACGACTCAACCACAATGTACGCAAAGTCTCAATAATCACAACCGGAAGTGAATAACTCAATAGATTAATATTTCAAAACTTAACACTTTGCCTCAATAGGAATGACCACCTATGTAATTCAATACCAATTTCAACAACAAGATAATTCAAGAATAGCAACTTCAAGTAAAGAGTTCAACATTTAAATAAGGAATACAAAATAAAGGAAACAAGAACTTCAACTAAACATGTAAGGAAATTAGCATGTAAGGGAATAAGACAAGTAGACATGTGAAAATAGACTAGAAATGTTTACTATCACATGTCAAGGTATCTCAACTATGGCATGAGAGGAATCTACATAGCTAAAACCAGAAATTTCCACATTTACCCTGTGTACACACTCGTCACCTTGCGTACACAACTTTCACATATCACAATTATCACAACAAACACAAATCCTAAAAGGGAAAATTCCCCAATACAAGGTTAGGCAAGTCACTTACCTCAAATCGTACTAACTCAGTCAACTAGAAGGCCTTTCCCTCAATTATCCAACCCCGAACGGCTCGAATCTAGCAAAAATAATTTCATACTATAAATATAAACTGTAGAAAACTAACTCAAACAATAAAATCACGATCTTTATAAATAAATAAAAAGTCAACTCGGGCTCGCGTCTCGGAGCTCGACCAAAATTACAAATCCGAATACCCATTTGGTATCGAGTCCAACCATACAAGAATTACACAAATCAAACCTCAATTCGCCTTTCAAAACCCCAAATTTAAGCCTAAGAAGTTTTTCACATATTTCCCCAATTTTCTAACTCAAACCACTAATTACATGATATAATCAATAATAGATTCGAGTAATTTAACCAAAATCAAGTTAGGAATTCTTACCCCAATAATCAGTAGGAAAATCTCGCGAAAATTCGTCTTACACAACTCTCCAAGTCCAAATTATGAAATAAGAGATAAAACCCTCATTTTTGAAATTATATCTGGTGCCTAGTGATTTACACATCACGATAGCGGAATTTTCTTCGCGATCGCGAAGAACAAAAACATCTTCAGTCCAAAACCTTCTATGCGAACGCAGAAAACAGGTCGCGAACACGTTGAGTAATAACCCAAAGCTTCGCGATCTCATTCACACATTCGCGATCGCGTAGAGCAACGTGTGAACCTTCCCAGGCCTCATTTTCTTTCATTGTGAATGCGACACCACTTACGCATTCACGATTCACAGCCCCTCCAAGCTTCGCAGTCGCGTAAACCATCTCGCGATTGCATAGAAAAAAATTCATGCTTGCCAGTCTTACAGCTTCGCGATCGCGGCCCCTTTTTTGTGATCGCATAAGAGAAAACCAACCTCAAAAAACCAGTAATCTCACAAAGCCAAAAATGAAGCCGAACTTGATCTAAATCACCCCCGCGGCCCCCGGGACCTTAACCAAACATGCCAACAAGTCCTAAAACATCATACGAACATGCTAGAAGTATCAAGTCATATCAAAAAACACTAGGACCTCGAATCGCACATCGATTCAAGCCTAAGAAAGTTCTAAACTTTCGAATTTCAAAACTAATATCGATTCATACCAAAACAACTCCGATTGACTTCAAATTTTGCGCACAAGTCATAAATGACATTACAGACCTATTCTAACTTCCGAAATCGGGATCTAACTCCAATATTAATAAAGTCAACTCTCCGTCAAACTTCCGAAGTCTTCCAATATTTCAACCTTCCAACTTTTGCCAATTCACGCCGAAATGACCTACGAGCCTCCAAATCAACATCAGGATGTGCTCCTAAGTCCAAATACACCATACAAAGCTATTGGAACAGTAAAAACTCCATTGCGGGGTCGTCAAGACAAAAGTCAAACTACGGTAAACTCTTTGAACTTAAACCTCCAACTTATGGACTATGTGTCTCATTCCGGTCCAAAACTCACCCGGAACCTAATGCAAACACCCCGGCAAGTCACATAATCGCAATGTAGCATGGAGGAGGCAATAAATAGGGGATCGGGGCTAAAACACTCAAAACGACCGGCAGGGTCGTTACATTCTCCCCCTCTTAAATCAAATGTGCTTGTCCACAATCGAGCATAAAGACATACCTGAAGTAGTGAAACGACGAGGATGATGGCTACGCATATCATGCTCTGTCTCCCAAGTCACCTCCTCGACTGGTTGACCCCTCCACTGAACGTTCGCTAAAGTAATGTTCTTCGACCTCAACTTTCGAACCTTCCTATCCAAAATGGACACTGGTTCCTCAACATAAGACAAATCCATGTCCAACTGGACTGAGCTGAAATCCAACACATGAGACGGATCAGCGTGATATATCCGGAACATTAAAACATGAAATACTAGATGAACTGCAGCTAGACTAGGTGGCAGTGCAAGCTTGTAGGCCACCTCTCCAATCCTCTTAAGAATCTCGAAAGGCCCGATATACCTGGGGATTAGCTTGCCCTTCTTCCCGAACCTCATAACACCCTTCATGGGCGAAACCTAGAGCAAGACCCACTCCCTAACCATGAAAGCAACATCGCGAACTAACTCTTCTGTCTATATTGGGCTTTGCGAAGTCGATCTTGAACCAATTTAACCTTTTCAAAAGCATCCCGAACCAAGTTTGTACCCAATAGCCTAGCCTCACCCGGCTCAATCCAATCCACTGGAGACCGACATCGCCTCCCATATAAGGCCTCGTGTAGAGCCATCTGAATGCTTGACTGGTAGCTATTGTTAAAGGCAAACTCCCAAAGTGGCAAGAACTGATCCCAAGAACCCCCAAACTCCATCACGCATGCACGAAACATATCCTCCAATATCTGAATGGTGCGCTCGGACTGTCGGTACGTCTAAGGGTGGAATGTTGTACTCAACTCAACCGGTGTGCCTAACTCATGCTGTACGGTCATCCAGAACAGCGATGTAAACATGGTACCTCGATCAGAGATGATGGGTACTGGCACGCCATGAAGCCTGAAAATCTCGCAAATATAAACCTTATCCAGCTGCTCCGAGGAATAAGTAGTCACCACTAGAATGAAATAAGCCGACTTGGTTAACTTATCCACAATCATCCATATTGCATCCAACTTCCTCTGAGTGCAGGAGCCAAAAAACAAAATCCATCGTAACTTGCTCCCATTTCCACTATGGAATCTCTATCCTCTAAAGCAATCCACCTAGCCGCTGATGCTCGTACTTCACCTGCTGAGAATTTAGGCACCGAGCTACATACCCCACTATGTCCTTCTTCATTCTCCTCCACAAATAGTGCTGCCTGAAGTCTTGATACATCTTGGCAGCACTCGAATGAATAAAGTACGCGAACTGTGAGCCTCCTGGAGAATCAACTCACGCAAACCATCTACATTAGGCACACATGGCCTGCCCTGCATCTGTAATACACCATCATAGCCAATAGTGACCTCCTTGTCATCGCCGTGCTGAACCATGTCTTAAGGACAAGCAGATGGGGGTCGTCATACTGATATGATACGGTCATATACACAAGATCGAGAAACCTATGCCAAAACTCAACTCGACTTCGAAAGATCCAATCTAATAAACTGGTTGGCCAAGGCCTGAACATCTAATGCTAATGGTCTTCTTGTTGCCGGTAGATGTGCTAAACTGCCCAAGGTCTCTGCCTTGCGACTCAAAGTATTGGCCACCACATTGGCCTTCCCGGGATTATACAGAATGGTAATATCATAGTCCTTATGCAACTCTAACCACCTCTGCTTATGCAAGTTAATATCCTTTTGTTTGAACAGATGTTGTACACTACGGTGGTTGGCATAGACTTCACAAGGGACACCGTACAAATAGTTTCGCCAAATCTTTAAGGCATAAACAATAGTTGCTGACTCAAGGTCGTTGATAGGAAAGTTCTTCTCATTCACCTTCAGTTGTCTTGAAACATAGGCAGTCACCCTATCGCCGTGCATCAATACCGCGCCCAGACCAATGTGGGATGCATCATAGTACACAGTATAAGATCACAAATCCGTAGGCAACACCAACATTAGGGTTGTAGTCAAAGTTGTCTTGAGCTTTTGAAAGCTCTCCTCGCACTCATCAGTCCACCTGAACGAAGCACACTTCTAGGTCAATTTGGTCACAGGTGCAGCAATAGATGAGAAACACTTTACGAACCGACGGTAATACCCTGCCAAACTAAGAAAACTCCGAATCTCAGTAGCTGAAGACGGTCTGGATCAACTCTGCACTGCTTCAATCTTCTTTAGTAATCTACCTTGATCCCCTCACTCGACACTACATGAACCAAAAATGCCACCGAATTAAGCCAGAATTCACACATTGAAAATTTTGCATACAACTCCTTTTCTCTCAAGGTCTAGAGAACGGTCCTCAAGTGTTGCTCATGATCTTCCCGGCTCTAGGAGTACATCAAGATGTCGTCAATAAGCACACCGATGAATGAGCCAAGATAGGGTTAGAATACACTTTCATCAAGTGCATAAATGCTGCTGGGCATTTTACATGCCAAATGACATCAGAAGGAACTCGTAATGACCATACCGAGCCATGAAGCTAGTTCTCAGGATATCTGACTCCCGAATTTTCAACTGATGATAGCTTGAACGTAAGTCAATCCTTCCGAACACTCTGGCACCTTGTAGATGATCAAATAGGTCATCAATACATGGCAATGGACACTTGTTCTTCATTGTAACCTTGTTCAACTATCGATAATCAATGCACATGCGCATAGAACCATCCTTCTTCTTTGCAAACAAGATCAAAGCACTCCAAGGTGACACACTAGGCCGAACGAAGCCCTTATCAAGAAACTCTTGCAACTGCTCCTTTAATTCTTTCAAATCTACTGGGGCCATACGATAGGGTGGAATAGAAATGGGTTGAGTGCCCGGTAAGACCAAAATCGATATCCCTGTCGGGCGGCATGCCCGGAAGATCCGCTGGAAATACATCAGGATAATCCCTTACTACCGGAACTGACTCAACTGCAGAAGCATCAACACTAACATATCTCATGAAGGCTAGATACACATTACACCCCCTCTCAACCATCTGCTGAGCCCTTAGAAAAGAGATAACCCTGCTAGGAACATAGTCTAATGCACCCCTCTGCTCAATCCGTGGAAAACCTGGCATAGCCAGCTTCACAGTCTATGCATGACTATCGGGAATAGCACGATAAGGAAACAACCAATCCATGCCCGAAATAATATCAAAATCTACAATTCTGAGCAATAATAGATCGGCTCTAGTATCAAAACCACCATGAAAAACTAAAAACGACCGATACACACGATCAACGATAATAGAATTTCCCACAGGTGTGGACACATATACAGGAGAACTCAAAGAATCATGCGATACACCCAAATATGGAGCAAAGTAAATTGACACATAGGAATAAGTGGAGCCTAGATCAAATAAGACTGATGCATCTCTATGACAAACCAGAACAATACCTTTGATGACTGAGTCGGATGCATCTGCCTTCGTCCTAGCAGGAAGAGCATTATATCTGGCCTGGCCTCCCCCTCCAGGGCAACCTCTACCTGCCCAACCTCCACCTCGAGCATGCTGTGCAGGTGGAGTGGCAACTGGGGCGGTAACCATGGCCTGAGAAGCCTGAGGACTCGGTGGAATATGCGGGAGATTGAGTAGTCTGTGGAGGTGCACCCCTCCTGAGTCTGGGGAAATTCCTCAACATATGACGAGTGTCACCACACTCAATACAAGACTTTGGGGGACGCGGCTGCTGGAACTGGCTCGGGCCTGATCGGCTAGACTGACCGCTGAAAGCACCTAGTGTAGGAGGTGCACTAGATAGTGGTGGTGCATAATGGGCAACCTAAGGCCCGAGAGTGTCCGGAATGCCACTGGACGCTAGAAGTGCTGAATGAATAGAGCGGCTCAAATAGCCCCTACCATGACGGGCTGCAACTGGGCACGGGCACCACTATATCTACTAGAATCTCGAGGCCTCTTGGCCTCTCTCTCCTCTCTCTCCCGGGCCCACATACCCTCCAATCTCATAGCAATCTCCACTACATGCTGCTATGCGATGTCCATCTCCAGCTCTCGGTCCATTTGGAATCTGATACCATGGTTGAGCCCCTCGATAAATCAACGAACCAGACTGCATACTCCGATACCGTCATAGTACCATGGCGCAGCTGCTCAAACTCTACGCACCATGCATCCTTGAGTCTCTGGGGAACAAACTCCCTCAAGAACATATCTGAGAACTGAGCCCAAGTGAGCGAAGCTGCCTTAACTAGACTATCCAACTTATATGCCTGCCACCGCTGATAAGCCGCTCCCTTAAGCTGGAACGTAATTAAAGCAACCGCACTAGACTCCACAATACCCATAGTATAGAGGATATAGTGGCACTCCTCAAGAAAACCTTGGGTATCCTCTAACGCCAAATCACTGAAAGTAGGAGGGTAGTACTTCTTGTACCTCTCAAGCCTGAGCTGCTCCCCATCGCAAGCTGCTGCCCTAACCTCGGGCTGAACTGGGACAACTGGCTGTACTAGTATGACCTCTCGGAGCTAGTCAACCTAGACTCGCTGCTCTGATATGTGGCAGGAGCTAATGGAATCAACCTTTGCTGAACTAAAGTGCCGAAAATGCTTAGAAACTAGGCGAGAGTCTCCTGAAATGCAGGGGCAGTAACAGGCATCTGCTCTCCAACAGGAATTGATGGTGGCTCCTCTGTAGCAACTCGTGCAGATGCTCTAGCTGCACTAAGGTGACGTCCTCGGCCTCTACCCCGGCCCCAGCATCACGCGGCTCTAGCCCAAAACCCGGTGTAATACAAGTCACAAGCTCTATGACAATGTCAAAATCATCTCTATACAACTGTGTCTAGTAAAGAAGGAAAAAATATAGAAAGGGATAGAAGGGGACTCCTAAGCTTGCGGACGCGGGCAGGTGTATCTTGAGGTCTACAAATGCGAACTCAGCTCCCTAGTGTCGGGACTGATAGAGGTACCTGGATCTGCACAAAGAGATGTGCAGAAGCGTAGCACGAGTACACCACAACGGTACCCAGTAAGTGCCAAGCCTAACCTCGGTAGAGTAGTGACGAGTTCAAGTCAGGGCCCTACTAGAAATAATAGGAAACATGATGAAAAATTTAACAATATAATAATAATGACAATGGAATGAAACAAGTAAGGAGTATACCAAAAGTTAACTACACAGAGTCAAGGAAAATACTACATCAAGGAAGGAAACAAAGATTGACATGTTATGGAAACAAAACAACCAAAGACAAGTTCAACAAATATAGAAAGATCAACAAGGGTCACTGTCACGACCCAAGCCGGAGGGCCGCGACCGGCACCGGACCCTACTCAACGGGCGCCGGCGTACCCTTCATCTAACTTTCCTTATTATCTATAAGGCTTGTCATATGCATATAATCTCGAACAATAATTATAATGAATCGAGACGTCATGCCATGATACGAACATACTTATATACATAATATGGCCCATAAGGCTACAATGCAAAACCATAAAATAAAACCTATACGTTTGCCGACAAGGCAATTCAACTGTACATAAGCCAACCCATTACTTGTCTATGCATAAATTGACACTTGTCTATGAGCTTCTACAAAGACGTACATAATGTAACCTACGTCGGAACAGGGCCCCGACGTGCCCATAATGCCTACAACAAAATGCATACCAAGACTGTGGCAAGTCCGAAGGATGGATCTCGCCAATATCCGCTGAACTGGACAACCTACAGTAGTGGGGGAGCCTCGTCTATCTGTCAGTCCGGACCTGCAGCACGACATGCAGCGTCCACAAATAAAGGACGTCAGTACGGATAATGTACTGAGTATGTAAGACAGGAAACATAATGTAAGAACAATAATAAGCATCAGGGTAAGAGACATACAACCTGTACCATCTGAATGCCTCTGAGGGCGACTAACCATGTCATGATTGACATGCATATGCATATACATATATTTATATCCTTTTTAAAATCATCATATACATATATACGCCTCTGTGGGCCTCATCATCATCTCATACATATGCCTCTGCGGGCCTCCTCATCATCATACCCAACTGATCAGTGGTTGCACAATAGGTTCCATACCCGGCCGACTATAGCGCGGCTCGGTAGAGTAAAATAGATAATGCATGCTGGACTCATAAGAGTCATACTACCATGGTGAAATAATAACATATCAATCCTCCCATAAGAGGGGAAACAATATACGTACTGCTACCTTCTAAGAGTAGAGTATCTTTGGGGTTCGTTAATTGCATTGTAAACAGTCAGAGTCGTGCAAAAGAAGGAAATGGATAGTCTCACATACCTTGCAATACTTTGCAATCTCAAGCTATGAAACTTCCACGACTTCTTAGTCTACAATAAGAGAAAGGACACTAGCGTTATCGTTCAGGCGTCGCAACTACTATGTATCGACTGTAACCTATTTTGCAATAAAACGGACAGCACCTCCCCTATATATATGACTTCACACAAGTCAAAACAGCCACCAAACAGCCAAACAACATCAATAAGAATCATATTGAACCTCCCAAAACAGTCCACGCACAAGCCAATCGCTTCATACATACGATGGCCACTATAGTCGTGTCAAACGACCCAGAAATGTTACAAGCAACTATCAGGCCACAACCCTAAGCATATATGGTGTTTCTCCACACCCTTTATCCTCCAAAACTCCACAAATAAGTAGTGAAACACGCAGCTTTACAGCAACACAAAACAGTCCATAAAATAGTCCGCTACAAGTGAATAACTCGAACTCACGGCTTCCGATCACCGTCCCGTGAGTTCTTACACACATAGAACGAATTACCAGGACTTAACAGTAGAAAACATGTATTAAATAGAGCAGTAAACTCACCTTTCTTTTTAGATAACTCATCCCTTGCTTTGATTCCTCGAACTCTAGGGTTTACCTTCAACTAGAACTTGAAAGAGGGAAAAATCGATTAGGGTTTGTGTGGTGTTATTTTGGGGAGGGGTTGCAGGGGTTCTTTTAGGTTTTGAAGTTGTGAAATGATAATGAATTAGCAGGATTTAGAAGCTTTTAAAATCCCTCTCTTAACCGACTTGGGGCTTTTAACTTTTAGCTCTTAGTTTTGGCAAGTAGGTGATG